>JAMBLF010000384.1:0-273905 GCA_030578115.1 Leucoptera coffeella
CATTCCCATGTCTAATGATCGTAGTGACCTCAGCCGACGAATAGATGGCGGTACAATTGTAAGCAAATTTGCATTCAGGCTCATGTCCTCAATGATTGTCATATTGTCAAACGCGTTGTCCTCTATATGTTTTATTTTGTTGTTATCCATAAATAATTCATGCAACACATGCAGGTCTGAAAAAACGTGCGAATTTATCGTGTGCAAATTGTTATTAGATAGAGTGAGTGAATGCAAATTTCTTAACTCTTCCAAGGCGTGTTGGTCGATACTTGATATTTCATTATGCTCTAAATTTAGCTTTTGTAAGCTATTAAGGTCTTGAAATAAATGACGGTCTAATCTCACTAGTCTGTTGTGTGAAAGATTAAGAATTACCAAACGAACTAAGCCTACAAACGTACCTTTGTTTATCCATTGACTAGTCAAATGATTGTACGAAAGATCCAAAACTTGTAAGTGTACTAACCCACCGAATAAACCGGGTGGCAAAACTGATAAAGTGTTATTACTTAAGTTTATCTCTTTCAAGAAAATATTTTCTGAAAATAGATCCGGAGAAACTGAAGTCATAAAGTTACTAGAAAAGTTTAGAACCTGTAGATTAATTAAATTACCCAGTGCATTGTCTTCCACAGTAGAAATAGCGTTGTTATTTAAGAAAAGTTTGCTCAAAGATCTCAATTTCGACAGACTATTAGAATTTATAACAATCAAATCATTGTAAGATAAATCAACCACTTCTATCACTAGATTACAACTTTTTACACTTAAATTCAAGTCTCGTGGCGTATCGTGAAATCCCAGAGTTTTAATATTTTGAATATGATTTCGTGAGAGATTCAGATTTTTCAAACTGTACAAAGCACAAAACGTCTCAGTTTTCGTACTCCAAATGTTGTTATCACTGAGGTCAAGCTCCAGTAATTCGTTAAGGCCGGCAAAAGCCTGCTCGTTTACCTCCATTGTCATCGCTGACCACTCGCTGTTGTGTGTTGTCACACGCAATCTTTTGAGGTCTTTGAAGTTTTGGAACGCTTTTGATGGAATTTGGCGTAATTTGCATTTATCTATTGTCAGATCTCTTAATTTGGGCAGTTTGTCACTTCGCCCTACATGTTTTTCTTTCTTCTGCGACACTAAGGTGCTTTCAAAGAATAATATTTCACTGCACTCTATATGCAACGACGGGAAATCACCGATGTGAGCGCGGCTGATATTAGCAAACAGCTGATCTAAACTATTAATCGTCCTCATCCTGCAGAACAGTTCCGCGTCTTCCAGCGTTCCCTTTTCAGGGCTTCTATAGGCACAGTCTTGAAGTATTTCGGCCGCACACGTTTCACCAGCATAGCTACAGAAAAACACGTACACTAATATTTTATTAAAAGTTCGCAGTCCGTTCACATGAGTCTGATTTTTGGGCATTTTATGTTGATTCGCGTAAAGCGAGGCATGGATATTGCAACGGTTTAAGTAACATCAGTTAGCGCGGTCATAAATATTCACGCGGGAAAATCGACACCGATGCAGACGCATGTCGCTGGCAGAGACAAAGCGTGCGTTCGCCGGCTCGCCACCGACTGACTGAGCTCGAGCGAGCCTAGTCTCCGCCCCACGGTTCGCCCTGACAGCGATACGCCCCGCGGCCGCCCGCCCCGGCCACGACAATGTACGCAATGAGCCAAAGAACTTGATTAAAATACTAGTGGACGTCATACGAGTAAGTTGAATATGTATTCGTTTGTTTGAAGTTTGCTTGCGAAGGGGTTCTAGGCTTCTATTTTGTTAGAACCAGTCATCTGTTGGTGAAACAATGGCTTTAAAAAAATATATAGAATAAAAATACACAACTCATTCTCAGAAGAGTACACAACTTCTTTGCAAGGGGATTAACTCACCACCACTGTCATGATGAATAAAAATACTTTGACTGGCTGAAAGTCTCTCTATTTGATAGTTAAATTCATTAATGTTATTGAAGGGGACAGAATACAACTTACGATTTATAAGCATTTATATATGTACTTCATCTTTTGTAGTATAGTCTACAGTAAAACCGGTATTCGGTTGGCAGGTGTATAACAAATACAGGCCACGGGTTACAAGTTCAATACCCACCTGTTTCCTATTTCAATGACACCTATAAATTTACTACACTTTTTACTACACATTTACTATGCTAGTCTGGCACGTGAATAGAATTTTAACTAGCTGTGCTCCTTTACCGCATGTGACTTACGGATTAGGGCTTAATACAATTTATTGGGTGATGGGCTAGGAACCGGTTCTTATTATCAAGATATTTGCAAGGCTCTGACGATCTTATAAAGATAATATAAATATATCTATCTTAGTTGTGATCTTAAAAATAGTGTATTCGAAAATGCCGAACGAAATAATAACTTAATAATTGAAAACTAATGAACACCGCACGTATGGAAAGTTATTTAACATTGGCGGCACGTTTACCCAAGTTGAGGCTGTGCAATATAAATGAAGAGTCGTTCGCCATAATAAACCGAATTACTTCTAAAAAGAGCTCCGTAGAACACGAGCCATCTTCACCGTAATATTGTTCGAAGACGTTTATCACATTCTTCTCGGAAAACACTAAGTGAAAAGTTTCGGGAACTTTCTAAGTCACAACAGGTGTTCCCGATGTGATAGCGCGGGCTTTTAGAGAGCATTGTTAGAAAAAGAAAAGTGGGAAAGTTCGACCTCATATTCAACGAGAGCATCATACTTTATCATTCTTTTTGTTACGCGATTCGACTGACTTATATTTTTAAACTTGGCTGTTATAAATTGCTTCTCACTTAAAGTCTTGCAATCCTTTTCGTTTGAACTAAGAAACAACAACAAGAACATTAGCTTGGACACTTTTAGCATAACATTACTATCCGACTTTTGATAGTTATGATATGAAATAGTTGTGAAAGTTGTATTTTACTGACGGGTATCACCATACCACGGCACCACTAACTAAGATAGGAAGAAATTGGTTATTTCGGATTCCAGATATAATCGGTATTCCATTTATGTCGTAGACGAGATCCTACTAGCATAAAATTTATTTTGGATTCATCAGCTACTTTAAAACTAGTAAATCATGACACTATATACGAAAGATCTGCTTTATTTAATAATTCTCATATTATTAACCACAAGTGAGATAAGTTATTGCAATATATGTATACTCAAGTCAAAACTTTTAGTTTCAACATGTTGACGTTTTTTAATAATCACGCATTATTTTTGCCAAATATAATACAATATCGTAGGCGTGTATAACCCGACCCAATCAATAATAAAATCGTTAACAAAATATGGAACTTCAAGCACAAAAATATTTACATTAAAGACGCCATGATAACCTTTCTAAACACTCCGATTGCTTGCCTAATATTACATCACGTGTAAATAAGAGAACCGCAAACATAAAATAAAATAATGAAGCCTGTTTCCAAATAATTTATGTATTATAAATCAACATGTTATTTTCAATTATGGTATATTTTATGATAATAAACCAGCGACATAATTCAATAATTAAGAAGATTTTAAAACAGCTAATTATGTCGAACCATTCAGCAACGTTATATATGAGGCCTTTTAACTAAATTAGGAAATATCCAATTAAACAAATAAGTTACGGAATCTCTTTGATAGCTGGCCCTGGGTTCTGAAGCAAAAACGGCTTTGAAAACAAATCAACTCAAAAGGCACAGAAACGTTAAGGGGAACATTGTATCTTGGTAAAGTAAACTTTATTAGCATAATTTTGATATCTGAAATCATTGAAACGCGTGGCTGCCCTTAAATGGATGAATTTCGGGTGATAGCAGTCAACACATTTTCTTATGAGATGTTTTACGAAATTAGGCGGCCAAAGAGTCAACAGAGTGAATTAGATGCTTTTACAAACTTATTACTGATTACTATCGTCAGCTTTGCGTTATAAGAATATAATATGGTTTAGGATTGGTTTTAGAAGAGATAGTAATCGCTAACAATATATTTTATTATTAATCATATTTCATATAATCAATCTTTAAGGTAACTGTTTAAATTAGATATCTTGATTAAACAAATAATTCAATGAGGTAATAAATTCTTAATCGTAAGGAGACTTAAAAGAATATAGAATGGAATAATAACAATTAATTTTTTATTATATAACTGCCATTAAATTTCATGGTATTTATTTATTTATATACTTTTATTATAAACGAGAAAGGAAAAATAAACTAATCCAACATTGGCAACCCTAAATTAATAACCTATTGTTCGAATTCCCACCTACAAGCAATAACCACCTTGTTTAACAGACTATAATATTAGATATTGGAATTTTGTGTTCGGAATATGATGGTTTTACTTCCATATTTCCAACATAAGTCAGAAATATAATATGGCCGAAACAGACCCCCTACTGTGTGTTTTGATTCGTTCGTTTTATGTTATTCATAGTAATGACCATGTCGCCTCACACTTTTGGTCACTATCTTAGAAAGTATGACAAAAACACAGTTTTGGTAATTTATTGTTTCAAGATGGTGAGGTTTGTGGGTTCAACTAGGTATGAATTAAATAAAAACGGGTTCTTGTTATCAATGATCAGTCTGACTGAACACATTTTCAATTTTGTGGCAAATAGCTACCGAGACACTGTTATCATATAACTTGGGATTCTCTTTCTATTATCTGTCTAATGCTTGATGCTTATAGCTGAAAATGTTGTTAAAATAGTTTGATTCAATAGTAAATCATTAAGTAAGATTTTAAAGATCGAAGGGAAGATTGATAATCATCTGTAAGTAAACAACACGTAGTTATATTTCAAATTGAAATAATATACAAACACAGTATATTCACATTCATAATCCCTTTCGGGTTAATAGAACATCGGCGCCATGATAATAATATTGTTGCACTCAATTGGGTGATGGACTGGCAACCGCTACCAGTATTCCAAATAACATAGCAACCCCATGGAATTAATATTCAAGCTAAAAAATAATACTATGATTATTCAACATCTATTGAAAACGTAAATGCATACACAGTCTTACACAATCGTAGATACTTTTACTCTCTTACGTGCAGCTACTTTTACTTCCACGTACAGATCAACTGCCATCTTGAAGGCTTTGACATTTTTCAAAGTAAACGAAGCGAGACGTCTCGACGTTCGTAATCTTGTTTCCAAACATTCACCAAACTTAGTCACATTCGGAGGGAAAACTTCCCAACGCGCTAACAACTGTTTTATTTTACACTTTCGATAAGAGGAATCGTTCTGTGCGATGTTTGTGCACCTAACACAACTTGCGGACCAAGGAGCTAGCTGAAACTTTTCCATTACTACATTCGGTGCCTTTTGTTTACGATGTGCGTGAGGTGTGCATTTGTGAATAGTGTACTTTGTCTGTTTGATTGGATAATTTATTTTTCGTCTATAAATAGTTAACATTTGTATTACCTTTTTATCAAAGTATGAGATGGGATTACATTCACGATTAGAACTAATTTTCCAAATTTAAACACCACTAGCCTTGATTTAATCAATCAGAGAACAACACGAGTTTATTAAATAAAATACGATGTTGAAAATAATCGCCTAATTCCTTTTTTAAAAACTTTGAATTTTGTTTGTATTTAACAACGAAATTCATAAATACAATAAATAGTTCTGTTTTTCTAGACCATTGATTTCATGCATCGCATTGCTTTAAGTCACTTCATATACCCCAATCCTTCGAGAGGAACAACTTATCACGATATTCATTATGTTATTCATAATAATCCTAATAAATTGTTATAGGGAAATATTTTTTCATTCCTTAATTAAGGGAATGTTCTCGTTTATGAACGAATTTCGTGACCTCATTATGGTTCAGTTGTCAATCCCTTTTCTGCGAAATACATTTATCTTTTTCACATACAGGCTTGTTTCCACCACTTTTCTTGTTATGATAAATGACACTTTTAAGGCTTCAAATATTTGTTATAATGTAAATATGGAAAAGCTATAAATATAAGGCGTGATACCTCTGCAGTGGAATATCTGAAAAGCTACTTAAGACACATTATACAGATATGTAATAACACCTTAAAAATAAACTCATATTATGTGTTTCATCATACTAATTCTTAACGTTTTTTTTATGATCAATGCATAACCTCAAATCGAATTAATCAATATATCCTTGACGCGCTGTTCATCGTAATGAAATAAGATAAATTTAACAACATGACGTAAAACATCTATCTAGTCATTTTGATATACATCCTTAAAATATCATAAAAAGTATAAACCATAGATGATTTTACTTGTGAACAAGTAAACATACACATCCCAAAACCGTTTTTAATTAACGTACATATCCATATAAAACAGTGCGTATGAATTTTAATCCAACAAATAGGGTACACAGTCAATTAAAACGTACGTTGGTTATCGGGGCTTAACCCGGTTAGCAAATACGCGAATTAATACATGATTTCGTATGTTTGTTGCTTGCTAGCGGGTGACATTTCACCTTAATTAACAGTTTGATATATTCAGAGTTTTTTATTCTATTTTCATACTTTTCCAATCTCGGATGGGTTTGTTCACGATTTCAAAACGTTTTCTATATATCTATATATTATATGAAATAGAGGCTCTATTTTAATTTAGAAATACTCGAGAGAGACTCTAAACTTAATGCTAATTTAGTAGCAGTTCTATTATTTAGTGGCATTAATATGAAATTCTATTTAAAATAATTTTATAAAGTACTGGGACTTCCTATTTACGTATTGGGAATCTTTTAGCTATAATATTTGGTTCAATCATATTAAATTCCCAAAAAGACAATTATTACAAAAATTACTACGTAGCCTAAGCATTGCTTTATTATCACCGGATTTTTCGTACATATACATATTTTATCAGTATCAATCCACAAACTTGGCGTATCACCTGTCTCATTGAATACTGATAATGATAGTGAGATAGTGAGTGACCAAGGTAAACAGTGGACACTTAACCTCTGATTATCCAGAAAGGATTTTAGTATCGTGAATGCATATATATTTTCACGAAAAAGATCACAGTTAAATAAGCATAAATTTAAAATTCACACAACAGTCAGTCTGTAGATTATAACAAGGTGTATTTGGAACCGGAAATAAGTAATTTTAGAATTATTTTGAACATTCGGGAATTATGTAAATTATTATAAGTGACCCTATAATTTTGACGAAAATCATCTTACCTTATACAACAGTTTCAATTGCTGATTAGGTGGTTTCCTTAACCAATGCTTATTGTGAGATAAGATCTATTGTATTGCCTGAGAATTTTGGTATGCTAAACATAAAATACGAGAAAACATATTATAATCTTCAATGATTTTGTTTTAAACTTATTTCATTTAAATCTTTACCACTCCTTGAGTTATTAAGTACATACTTAATCTTAAAAAAACGTAAACAGCTAACGTTACAAAATAATAAATCTTTGCAAACGGGACATCACCCCGTATCATTGCATCTTCCTTTGGTGTTGCTATATAATATTCTTCCCTTGCGATGAATTTGCCCCGACCGAGTCACGTTCCCGCTATTAGTCCAATGTGCTTACCTATATTAAAGTTTCATCTTGGTCCGATCAATGGAGCACTTTACCGTTCCGCGATGGAAATATTTTATCGATATCGATGTTAAGTCGACCGTGACTTTCGGCTGGAGTGGACGAGCTAGTGTTGGGGTCATTCGAGAGCGGTTTTTCGATATTTACTGTAACGTAGCAATCAACCTGCTCAGTGAGATGGCGAGTCAACGGTCTCGGGACCAATCAGGTGTGCTTAACATCTAGTATGGTTGTTGAACTTTGATGTTTAGGTGTAAAACTTTAGTGGACCGTGAAACGACTGGATTCAAGCCATCCATGTTTGGATAACAGGGTACACTTACACAGAGTACGGCGAGGCATAATAACTGGACTTTATGGTTATTTGTTTGTGAAATTGTCTTTGGTACATACCCTTTTGCGTGTGCTTGTATTGTTTTCTTACTATAACTGATATCATAAAAATAATCACGGTAAAAGAGACAATTAACATACAAGTTCAGATAAGCTAACGAGACAATAAAATAGTTTACCGTAAAAAAACTAAAGACCTTTCACCAGCACAAACTCACTTAATTGGTTCTGTAATAAATACCCAACCGAGCATGTATTCCAGAAGTTATTTGACAGCCATCAGCCTTCAAAGTTCCGTCTAGCCTCAAGATTGTACAAAGGATCAGAATTTAATAATTAACACAGAGCGCACACATAACTCATGTTTCAGGCTGAAGTTAGACCTGCGTACTCGTAACAGGACCAAAGTGGAGCTTATCATGAAATTCTCCCAATTACACGGCAGATTGTGGTAAAAGGGGACGGTGGGATGATTCTACTCTCCACGAGGGAAATTTTATATAGTTTTTTTTTACTTTTGAATGTCCCATGTATATTTAAACAAAACTCACAACAAACACAATATTCAATTATGGTATTCATATGTAAAATCTGGAAAGACCACAACTTTTTGAGGTAAAAATAAAAATTCACGTTTATTAAGATCCTTATAATATTATGTACATTTAATAAAGTTTCTGTAATTTTTCAAAACCAAGCATATTGTATACGTGGCCACAGATATAAGATTACTATACTAATAGTAGTGCCTTTACTAAACTGTTCTTGATTCATATAGAAATTAGGATTAGATAGATTAAACCATTTTAAAAGTAAAAGTCTGCGTCTGTAAAAAGCGTAAACTATTCTATTTATTGCATCGTAGACTCGTGATTTACGTTGATATATAATCGATGAATTGTTTACATTGATATAAAATATTGGTAACCATAACATGTAATCAGCCCTTGACTTCCATCTAATCCTCAGTCCTTAATTAGACTAGTGCCATTTTGTTAATGTAATATAATTTTACCTCCCAGACATTGCAGAATCGATCTGAAGACTTTAGGAACAAGCGACTCTATAAGTTTAGTATCAAAACCGCCTTAGGCTTTTTAGAAACAAACGGAAGCGTATTATCTAACCCCGTGGGATGGAACTGCGTAATAAATGTGTCTGGTCTGGTGGGATAATAACTATTTGATTTTGTTTCGCTGTTCAACCTTTTATCTTATTACCAGACGTACCAAGAGTACGTTTGGTTTTGACACTGCGTTTGATAGTGTTATTAAATATGTTATAGTTATACGTTTATACAATTAGAAATAATGATTAGGAACGAGGTTGATAGAAAAGTATGAAGAGTAAAAAGTTATGAATATATTATTGTGGGTTAACTTGTAGTGGACAAACATGAAAGATAAGGAAGTGAAAAAATGTGATTGTGGCTGTAAAACCATAATCTTGTAGGTGACAGCTGGTGTCTACCTAGGCAGGTCTGCAATGAGCTATTTATACGTCATACACAATTATTATAAACAAAAATTTAATATGTAATTACTATGAACATTTTTATTTATAATTTCGTTTATTTTAATTTTAGGCTAACATGTACATTCTAATCACTTAAACTAAAATTTACGCACAGTTAAGATGAGCCCCGTAATTGTAACGCTGTAAACTTTACAAGTTTCGACTTCAAAGACAACCAAAATCACGGCCAAAACGAACTGTCAAGTAGAGACTAGTCTCGCCAAATAAATCCAAACAATGCAGTGGCTAGTCGCTTGAAGGGTGTTGTGGCGACATGACATGGCCTGAGGTGTTTTCCCCAAAAGTCCCCACTTTCATTTCACGCTAGCTGTTCCCCTGAATAGCCTGATAACTTAATGTAAGCATCGCCTTATAAATATACACAAAGGGAGCTCCTGAGGGCTCCCAGCTTTGAGGGTTGATTAGGATTGACCAGAGTGTGTGTCGGTTTGTATATTGTTCTATAATAAAATGAGTGATCATTTAATTAAACGTGAACATTTTAAACAGAGTCAGGACTAAAACTTTCGACTGATAAACGTATGAGCTCACATATCTATTAATAAACATATGTTTTTCTGACGTTTTATGTATTTCTTTCCTTATATTATTATTGTCATCAAGATTACCTAAATCAAGGAAGTATCTAATTTATATGTTAGTATTACGTTACTAGTGTACCTACGAGTACCTACCAAACATTCTTGTATATGATCATGTATGCAGTTGTTTAGATTGATGCTGAATAAATATGAACAATGCAGTATATAATATCTACGCAACATACTTACTCAAGCTTGCTCGGGTGTAATAGCTTGGCTGGCTTCCATATCTCTGAAGATGTCAATGGCACACCCGTTTGTATCTGATCTATAGTATCTGCTGATTTTCATGCTCAAACAGACCAGTGGCTAGGCAAGACATAATCTACGTATCTGCATTTGAACTCTTATAAAGTTTCTTAACCCTAGTATACATATGTATTAATCTATCAAAAACATATAAGTCAATAATTTTAAATAAAAGTAAAAAAATCTTTTTAATTTCGTTTCATTTTTTAATATATTTATACCTTCAAATGTATTTCTGCTAAAAGTCAACAAGACACCCAGTAATATAATAATAGTAGTACAATCACAAGTTTATGTGAGATTTGTTCACGAATTTTAACAAAAGAATCTGTCAACTATCTTAATAGCCCTACTTAAGCTTTAAAAGATAAACTGACATGACAAATTAATACACGTTTTAAAAACATCTGATAACGAATGACGAAGCCCTTAATTAAAAGTACACCTACGCCTTATCAATAGCTAGTGTAAAGGTAACTGCGCAATTACTCATTGAACAATCGTATTGAATAAAGGGTAGTGCTGTTTACAATTAAATTGTGTCCCGGAGGGTACGGTTCTTTGGAACGAACTACTTTGTTAATTTATTTAAGCCAATTACAAAGGTACGCCACAATGGACTGGAAGGATGTAACGACTCAACAAATTATTTGCCTGATACAAAGGGCTTCGATCTGAAGCGAGTCAAAACAATAACTTTGGTGAATGAATCCAAATTGCGTAGTACTAAAAATGATAGATGAATATTGACTGTTATTAATTTCTAAACAGCAAATACTTTGATGTGAGTAGCACGACTATAGTTTTTGTAAGGAAATTTGATCCATGAATACGAAATTATTGTGAACATACACGAATAGAAAATTCTTTCGTCATATTTTACAAAAGATGAAAATTTAAATGTTATGCCTTTATCGACGTATCTTAAAGTTAACAGCTAAACATACTAAAAGTAACAAATGTACCTAAAGCAAAACATACGACATACAAAGAGAGAGTATGTGAAAAGTAATATACTTTCAATAACACGTCGCATTTCCGGCAAAGTCTAAATCCAATAAAGCATTTCGTCGAAACTAATTTGCGAGCGGTCTACTGACTCGTTAAATCCAACCGGGGCCGGAAAAGCCGAAATGTCGTTTGGGAATTTTCTAATTACGTTTTCAAAGACACCTCGACTGTTCAACTTTAGCATGTGACATCGAATTGAAAAAGGTCAACTCGTAGAAAATTGGAAAACCGCCCCAGAGGCAGTTTAGACATCGCGGTCGGCACACAAGCGCCGAACCACGACCGACCATATTAACATTCACCCGAACAAAACTCACCGCTCTTCAACCTAATAAAAAATCTCATTTGGAAATCCTTTTCATTGTCTATTTAGACAGGCCGTCCAATCTAAAATTGTAATATACCGATATCACCCACCTAAACAAAGTTCACCATCTGCGCAACCCTATAACAGAATAATTGCAAAAAGTAAATTATGCACCCTTTGGGCGGCATCGATCTTGTCACGTAGCGTCACTTTAAAATGTATTTAGTCGCGAGACACATGGCTTTTAGAAGACAATTTCTTTAAGTACTAAAGGAACAGTTGAATTTGGGGGAGGGAATTATGGAATATTTTCGGGCAATATGACAACAAAAGCACTCGTGACGCCACGTGCCGCACAACAATAGATAACTGTGCAATTGGTATGGCTGTGTGGTGGAAACCGGTAGGCCGGAGGCAGCGCAAAATATTACATGCTCCCAATTATGTGGAATCGAATGACATTTTCATTTCGTTACGCAGAGCAAAATGATTGCTGTATTTTGATTAAATGATACGAAATGAACGGCCTTTTCGCTAGATATTGTTTTTATGTTTACATGCCAATTTTGCTGAGTTCGGAATTTTAACTATAAAAAATACGATATACATTTAAGGGATTATAAAATATTTTCAGTAATTTAGCCTGTATCTATAACAGCAGTCTATCAAAATCTTATATGCTACTATGTATAAGATATCTTACATTAACTATACAGCTATAATAGCAGCGTTAATTAGGAAACTAAATAAATTAGGTTTCCTATAGACATAATCATTAAATTAATGAATAGCCTTAGAAGGATCGTAACGGGAACGATTTGGTATCCTTTTAAAGAACACTACTCTGTTTTGTTCCATTTCAATAGACAAAAACTAATGATTACTATTATATTGATTGATATCACTATGAACAAAAGCATGGACTTTACAATGCAATGGTAACAAGGAAATTTTAGTAAGTTGTCTTTGGAGTTAAACACTATTCTAGTGTACAACGAACATAATGTTAAAGAAATCTATACGTTGAGATGATTGAATTTTAACAAATAATTATACATATATGTACTAACTGTCCAATAGGAGGGCTATAAGACAAAGAGTTCTATTGGAATATGTTGGTTCATTATAAGGAACAAAAGAAGACATTTGGATTTTTTCTCCTTTATAAACTGTCAAAATCAGATATATTAAAACAAATGAACAGCTAAGTATTCCAGCTCAGTGACACTCGCAATAAAGGTCACAGGTCGAATGTACAATTGAATGCAAAATACGTCCAGCACTCGTTGCAATGCAAATATGGAAATGAAGAATACAACATCGGTCGGCGCCATTTAAACATATTCATGTAATTGTCAACAAGAATGCAATTCTATGCGACAAGTCTCGTGCGACAAGAAATAACTGCATGGCCTAATGGACGTATGCAAATAGTGGACGGACCACTGCATATTTCTAATGAGCTCTCTATGAGACTGTAGTGAGAGATTGGCACTTTAAAATGTTTATCGACTATGGCATAAAAGAGGTTGTAATTGTCACTGAACAGTAGACTGGTACAGAGAATTAAATTAATAAATTTGTGCAATTGGTCACATAAATAGGGATAAGGCAAGGGAAAGATTATTTGTTGCTAACTTTTTCGTCTGCTCTGATAAAGAATATATTTGACTCTCTTTAGGCCCAAACCTTATAATTTACGACTTTATTTAATATTACTGTATTTAATTAAAATATTTATTATAGTATTCTACATTACACTACCACTCATAACAAACTTGAAACGAACAACAATATTCAATGTAAAATCAGTGTCAACGCACCCCCACCGAAACGATTGCATCCAAAGCCATCCCATTTGCCAGCTGGCATCCCATCGGAATGGGGTTAAAAATGTCTGCTTCCGCTTCTGTAATTGCGCAAGCCTGTTAAGTTAAACACGTAATAAAGTTTCTTTATTGTATTTAATTTTCGCAGGCAACGCGTACGCACGGCCGAAATGGCGGCAACATGTCGCCGCGGTTTCGACGCCATGTTTTAATGCACGCCCGCTCATATTGTGCATGCATGCAGTCGAGTGTCCACAAATATAAATGTTGCGAAGCAGATACTTTGGATGGGAATTTTTGTGGAATTGTGGCTGAAAGTAGGTAATCAATGCCAGTTTTGTTTGTAATGTTGGAGGCATAAAAATACTATTAATAAGATATCGGATTTTCCACAATTTTGGATTTTTCAACAATACATTCGCATCATTGTAACTGTTTCAGTGGATATAAACTCAGAGACCTAAAATAGCCTTAGTCACTATTGAGACTTACATTGGGATGCAGATGGTATTCATAGAGATTCTTGTTTAGTTAAAGCTTGAAATATTATACTTTAGAACACGCTGCAGAGGACTTTCAGTTTTAATACTTCTCGTAGCAACTTATCTAAGCGCAAAAGCTATACTTGTAGGTCAGCAAGGACGAGGGACATTGTCGTTGCCGCACTCAAACTATAATGTGGCAACATTATTTCACTGTGGCAAGGGGATACGTGCTAAGTTCTAATGCCACCATTATGCAACGCGTGTGAGGAGGATGTAGGTGTCACCATTTACATTCCCAACCAATATGTGCACTGGGAATTAAAGAGAGCAGTTTGTTATGTCTAACGAAGGATACTGTGTGTTTTGTGCATATAAACTTTAAAGCCAAATTGGTTTAAAAAAATCTGAGTAATCTGTTACTTCTTGTATACAAGTGTACTATGGGACAAATAATAATGCGGCATAGCTCAGACAAAGATATCACATTAATAATTTCCTAAAATATGAGACTTAGGTACTAGAAATATATCAAAGACTTATTATATTAAATTATTATTATATTGAAAGATTATACAATGATAACCGATACTTACTTTTTATATTATAAATAATCTTCCAAAATCACCAATACATATGCATGTCGTAATAATCAAAACGTTTATTCAATGTAAGATTTTCCTGGACAACGCAGGATTACAAAAACAAGGATAGATCCCTTCTTCAAACTTAAACTAACATTATGAAGTGTAGCCTTAGAGCACTCAGGTATTCTAACCTCACCAATCGCGAGTGTTTTCCCACATCCGCAATATCACTCATATCTCACACTTAAACACTCTGCCGTAACAACAGCGTACGACCTCAATAAAACCTCTGATGACACAATTCCACAGATAACCGACAGTATCACACGTAACTGCTATAAAGGTCATTTTTATCGCGCACAGTTAAACTCAACTTTATCTGTTTTCATCCCTTAACGTCGCTTGATGCAATCCAAACGGCAGTTGCGTGGAAATTACGCGAGCATTTACTTTCAATGATGCTCTCAAGATATCCTCCAGTGGAGGCAACGACGAGTTTAAACTCGGAAAGGCTTTGAGCAGATCATAACTAACTCGGCTTAAAAATAAATTAGAAAATAACTGCCAGCATTTTTTACTGTCAAGTTTATTTTACTGTCGCAACGTTAAAGTTAATCCTTATATTAATAGACGTTATTTTCAATTATTGTATAAAACAATCGAACTTAACATGACCGCCAAAACAATCTATTACTTTTCGAGTAAATGTTAGAATTAGGCAAGTATTTAGCCTTACCCTGTCTCTTCTTTGACCATACATAATAGTTAAAACTAAAATTAAACGCAATGAAATATGCGAACCTATTTATTTATTACTTTAAAATAACAGTCCTCTTGAAATACATACACAAGTTCTCTTAAAACACACTTAAAAAACATTTCACCCAACGTCAGTAGGAAGTAGAACACCTTGCGAGGTTCCCAGATAAATATTTAGAAGGAAAATTGTTTCCGCAAAAAGGTCGATGTGATATCCGTACTTCTTGGCGCACCATCACCATTACTCTCCATTTAATGAATAAATAAACAAATTAGTAGCGTCGATATTGAGCGGAATAAGTAAAATGCGGTATTTAGGAGGCGGAATACATACGCCAGTGGAATATTAAGTGCTTTCTTTTTATCTAGTGGGAAATGGGAAGTAGTTGGCGCGTGTTTTGTGGTTAAAAAATAAAAGAGATACGAGCATCGTTTCTTCAGATGTTTTTTAGGAGATCAAAGTAAGAACATGAATAGGATGAATGCAGTGTATGAGTAGGTTAATATATGTAGATCTTTAATTAAATTTTTGAATAAATATAATTTTACAGTAAAAAGTAACACCTACAACAATAATAATTGACATAAATTACCAGAATATTAAATCTAGACGTTTTTTATGTATTTTATCTAAAGTCGCTGAAGCAACTTGGTTATTAGACTCCAAGCCATACTAAAGATGCTAATAAACTTAACTTAAGTAACAATAACACATTAATTGTTTGGTTTGAGAAATTTCATCAAAATTCTTAATCCTCAATCCTAAGTAACAAAAGAATTATTGCCTAGACTTACACTAACCATAGTTTAGTTTAGACACATTCCAGTTATTCATACTAACCCGTCATTTGTTTAATCTAATAAAACAAAAGAATGATACGTGGCCGCATTCAGTGCAAAAGATTTGACCCCTGTACCCACTGATACAGAGCCAAGCCCCAAACAACTGAGCTACGTCGAATGTGAGCTACGTCCATAATTATTACCTAGACTTACAAAAAGGTTAGTTTAATTTAGACACATTCCAGTTATTCATACCAGCTCGTCATTTGTTTAATCTGATAAAACAAAAGAATGATACGTGGCCGCATTCATTGCAAAGGATTTGACCCCTGTACCCACTGATACAGAGCCAAGCCCCAAACAACTGAGCTACGTCGAATGTGAGCTACGTCCAATTTTTTTTCTTATCCAAGTACCTAGATAATTACTGCCTAGACTTACACTAACTATAGTTTAGTTTAGACACATTCCAATTATTCATACCAGCTCGTCATTTGTTTAATCTGATAAAACAAAAGAATGATACGTGGCCGCATTCAGTGCAAAGTTGCACAGATTCATACATGCTCAAGTGGGATTTGACCCCTGTACCCACTGATACACAGTCAAGCCCCAAACAACTGAGCTACGTCGAATTTGAGCTACATCCAATTTTTCTTTCGTTCATCCTAAGTACCTAGATAATTACTGCCTAACTTACAACAAGATTAGTTTTGACTCATTCCGGTTATTCATACAAGCTCGTCATTTGTTTAATCTAATAAAACAAAAGAATGATACGTGGCCGCATTCAGTGCAAAGTTGCACAGATTCATACACCGCACATCGTCCGCAATGAATAATTCACCAGGCGCATCGGCAGTTCGTCACTCGCTGGCGAACCGATGCATTCGGAACGTAAATCTGTAGTAATATTCTTCGGGAAATCGTAATGGAAAATGCCCTCTATGTGTGGGGATATGCAATCCTACCTACCGAGTCGGAGTCTGTAATTTATAACTTCGATCTGATTTAGTTTTTGGATTGCGGAAGCGAAAGAGCGTTGAGAGTTCAAGATATATGTACTCGTACTTATACATACATACCAATTCTTACATTTTGTTTGTAACCGTGTCTAAACGATTGAATAAATGCAGTAATTTCATATTTTCAGAATTAAATCATTATTCAGTATCGCGTCATAAACTTATATTAAACCGAAACACTACTTGATAGACCCCGAACTTAGTAGATACATTCAAGTAAACAGCTGATTCCAATACACTTCTTTCAATGTACCATTTAATGCAAACTTTATCTCCACATATACATTCGCCAATTGAGGAGTTTCTTCGATCTAAATCTGTGTTTGCATCGCCAATGGGCGTCTAATAATGCTAAGCAGCTAATAAGTCACCACCAGGCGACCATAGAGTTGATATACATTTAAAGTTACTTAATAAAGTAAGGCTGATCGATGAAGCTATAACATGTATGTATATAATATTTTATAGAATTTTAATTATGTAACAGCCAAAGAGACAAAAGGCTGTTTCTGATATAAAACGATTACATTCTTTATTCTTTAAATGTTTATTTAATTATAGATTAATGTTATTATTTTCATTAATCAACCAAAATACGTTAAATATGATTTGAAACATAATTAAATTATTACTTTTTTGGTTTATGTTTAAACATCTACCAATAAATACTGTTTCGCACACCAAAATAATACAGTCCCAACCCAAACCTAACCTTTGCTACATTTTGGTGTGCGTTTAATTTAGCTATATATTTGTGTACATTTTCATCCTTTTTGATGAGCTTTCATTTATTTTCATTTTAAACATTACTTCGAATTGAAAATAAACAGCACACTTTAAAGCACCTAATTTTTTTTTATCGCTTCATAGTATTTCATATAAAATGAGTGTATAATAGTAGTACCACAAAATACCCAAATAGATCCCAGGTACATCTCCATTCTATGGGCATTTGCTTAGCTGGAGCACAGTATTCGCAGACGCGTAACGCGCATCGGTTCGTTTGCAAAGACAGATTGCTTTGCCACGTCAACGGACTGCAGCCAACCTGTGGGGTACAGCCTAAGGTATATCACCAGAGTGGTGACTATTTGCGAGGTGTATTTAATATGTATAACAAACAGATGGACACTGGAAGAGTATGGATACCTGATGATAGTAGAGTATATATGTTTCACATACATATGTTGGTTTTAAATTGGCCATATTATGGCAAAACTATTATTATTGGCCAATTTATCGTATATCAATGTGGTTCAAATAAATAATTAGAATTTAGCTAATATGGCTAAATTATGAGATTAAACACAATTTTTTTTCCAATTATCAGCAACTGTAAGTATATGGAGAATATGATGTCAACAATAACAGTCATTCAAGAATCACTAGTAGTATGACTTATTTATAAATTATAAATTTATTTACTTTTGTAAAAGAATCTCATTTGTGTAACGACAACAGTAATGAATTATCTTTTTAGTCTCCATACCCAATGTGCTGTTAACTGTACTGCAGCAGAAAACATTTCGGTAAATTACCATTCACTCGGAAAGGAAATCCAATAACGTTCACCCAAATGCATTTGCCAATGATTTGAAGGCCTCAACATCACCTATACGTGTCTAGTCATGGTAATTACTTTCTCTTGTTACCTTTTGGATAATTGTTCTTCATTATTACTCAACTTTCTGATAGATACTATTACAATTTTTTCTATGGTAAATAACTAAATTTTTGATTAAGAACATACATACACGTCTTTCAATCCCTTTTTCAAGGTGGACCGAATCACAGAGATATAATATCTCCCAGGTCACTTTTTAGCATAAATATTGGGATTGTGACGTCATATGGAAGAAAATGTCAAGAAACGAAATATTTAACTTACACCGAAATGTGTACATTGTTGATCAAATTTTCTTAAGAAAGCCAATATTCCCCGAATAGAATCCATTTAAACCCTTAAAAATAACGAGGTGTCTCCAAACACCCAAAATCTATTATCAGAAAACAAACCTAATAAAATGTCCTTCACAAAGCTTCCGAAAACAAGATTTCAAGCTAAAAGTAGGCCCGTAGCCATTCAATAGCCAGTATCCGAATAGTCAGTTAATCTGTAATTAAGATTAATTGATTTTGATATCAACAACGTGTCCAAGACATCGCCTTATTTAAAACCAGTTGCTACCTATTCCGTAACGGAGATAGATTCTGCTGTTACTACGAATACTTTCGAGTTTTTTATATTTACTCGGTAACACATCATAATACTTGGTTCCGGAATCTCGAGCACTGTACTTCGCAGTCTTTATAGTAAACATTTTTTTTGGGTATTTTTTTCAATGTAGGTTTAGAACGAAAAATAAATTAGTGTGACAGTATATTTTGGAATCATATTAATAATAATATTAACACTACAAGGTGTTATATAGTACTCGTTATATAACTTTAAATATTTTTATCTAAAGTATTGCTGGACAATATTTTTTGATTACCGGAAGATAAAAAGTTAAATACATGATCGTTGCAGAATCAACCAACGGAATAACAAACAACAGACAAGCAGCAGCATTTTACTCAGAAACTTGTGAATAACTAATGAATGACACATTCAGTTTCATTATAAACATAAAGTATCGGGCTTTTTGCCTTGTTTTGTTGTATAATGAATGGAGTTAATTAGAATTCTGATAATGATCTCGAAGCCTAACTTTTTAATTAGGAGACGTCAGAATGTAATAAAGCTGACAGGATTAATACTTTTCGACATCATTTGGTTCTTTTAGGCTCCTCGTAAAATCAAATATCTGCTTTTTAACTAATTACGTTTACTTGTATATTAAAAAAGACTTATAAGAAGTAATTATAACATAAAAATATTTTTTTTTTTTTCAAGAATGAAATAAATTTGAACCCGATATAGTATATGTTAATCGCGAGTGTTTCAGATCATAAGATCTATTTTATATATTGATTACGTATCATATACCATTGAAGTAATGTGTATTAAAACAATGAGTTACGTCATTTTATGTGATATTATTTGTACTTTTCTAATTTATTTTTATCGAAATCTTTTAATACAACGACATATTCTTAAAATTCAAGCATTTAAAACCCACCCCTTCCTAACTAACGCACCCAAACAAGACACGAAAATAAATTTCTCACAGCGAAGTAAGAAAAAGTTAAATTGCACAAAACCACGTCTCAATAAGCGAGTTGGCTCTCAGGGAGACTCGTAAATTCAGCGCCAATTGTTTGTGCGCCACGCAAAACACGCGAGAGTCACCAGAGGTAGGAAAGGAATTGATATGGTATGTTACGGTACTGGTTCACGGTTCACGGTTTTTTTAAGTTTTAAGGGACACGTTTTATTTACATATCAAAATTATTATAAAAAATTAAAAATGAAATTAAAATACTTTACAGGAAAAATATCTCCTTTATCTCCTCGCTCTAAGATGAATAAAAGTGATGTTAAGCTGGGATATTGTGTGGAATGTAAGGTAGTAGAGAAAGACTGCGTAATGAGTAATGGCTAATGATTAGGTAGCGATCGGTAAAAGGCAAATTATAAAAACTGATAATCTAGTCAACGTGTTCAGTTTAGGTTAGGTTAGATAATATTCTCACAGTCAATATTCTCTTCAGCTGGAAAGAAAATAAAGCTATTAGTGTTTTTGTAACAATATATTATAGGTATATTTTAGATGACCCTTAACGCTCTTCATTAATTTCAACATTCATGAATTATTTAATACATAATGAACTTATATCTATTAATCCCTTTCTTCAAGGAATAGGTACTAATGATAGCACACTATATCAATTCCACGCCAAATTATTTGGGCTAAAAAATTTACCACAAAAAAAACTTTTTATATAAACTGTATCTAGGACTACAGAACACTATATTTAGTTCCCTCGCAGCCTATCCAATTTAGGCTAGACTTTCGCGAATGTGCGGCTCGATCCAGACTGTCGGATGCTGTAGATAAATCTCAACTTTTCGTTCCTATCTCAGGGAATAAATTGTTTCGGTGTTTGAATACTGCATGAAATCATGTATTTATTAAAGATATAAATCAGACGTAGCCAGTTTACTCACGCCTATCTTTATAAGGCTCTTGTGCTGTCTGGGAATACATATGGAGGAGAAATTTCTGAGATTTGCGTACTGAAAGTTTCTTGGTAACTTTTAAGAGTCTTTGAAATGATTTTATTCATTTATACGATTTTAGCAGATAGTAACAAAATCTTCTGAATACAAATACTTGCGAAATCCATGGATATTTGACTGGAACAACCAATAATGTGTAAATGTATCGATACATAAACTTTTTAAATTATGTAAAGAAAATATTGATTTAAATCTCATTTAAATAAAAATAAAACTAATTAAATTAGAGATTACAATTAATTTAAATTGACAGAAATCCATCCTATGATTTGCATACACGCACCTCTTCAAGATTCAAAGGACCCGAAACCGTAAAAACTAATAGCTCTTAACAAACAGCATTAACACACCGAAACGGCTTTTAAATTCACATAAATTTAAATCGGAAACCACCATTGGGTAAACAAATGAGGTACCGATGCGGGCGCCGCACTGAGTTATTGACAACTAATATTCCCCATTTGAATAACATGTACACCCCTTTAGTGTGCCACTAAATCTTAGTTAACACGATACAAATGGATTTCACACAATATTTATTATGCGTACACTTCACGCTGTTGACGACACGCTTGCTGTCCAGACAAACGGGTAGGACGACAGCAAAAAGAACAAAGATTGGCTTTAAATAATGCTCTGGAGTTTGCTCGAGCATAAGAATACGTGCGAACAAGCGAAAGAATGGAACAATGTCCTTTTTAAATTGTTAGGGATAATTAAAATAATAGTTACTTGGTAAATATGAAGCTGTCTGTCAATAAGGTCGTGGGCTTATGTATTTTCAAACATTAAAAAGACTTTTTTTTTAACTGAAATGGGTTCACTCTTGACCCTGTTTGCACCTCGAAGGACTTTATTTATATAGGCTAAAGAGTCGCGTCGTATATTATAAAGTATTAAAAATCATAAATGCAGTCTCTGATAACAGCAGTCTTTCGGCCCAGCATTTCGCCCCAAAAGATGACTAATGCACTAGGGGTCGATGAAATCTTACCGTCGATGAGCAGCAAACTGTTACTAATATTCTATAACATAACCATCATTATATCAGTACAAAGAGAGTATGAGGTGCTTTTAAATTTCCAAGGTTCTATCCACCCTGAAGGAATGAAAGAACGTATATGTATTTAGATAAAGAAGTAAAAGCTACAGTCACAGCTTAGATACGATACATAGCATAAGATAAGCGTCTATGTAAAAAAAAAAGTTGCACATGCAGTATATTCACGACAGTCACACACACATATGTACATTGTGTATAGGAGGGGACTTTCATCAAATATTTCAAATAAGTATTTAATAAAGAAATAGTACTATGACACGTCATTCTAAATGGATGACTTCGTGGTCATCTCGGTCGCATAGAGCTGATCTATCAACTTATTACTTCAGCTAAGTTGAAAGTTGTACCGTGTAGATAGGGACTGATATTGTAGACACGTTTATTTTAAACTCATGTGTTTTGTTAAATTTTTTTATAGTTTATGGTCAATAGTAAATGAATTTATATTTGAAATTTAATATGTGATTGGTCTTCTGCGATGAATCAAACCTTTTTAAAATGATTTCTTGACCGTACTGGAAAATGCATTTGGGATGTAAGGGGGCACACTATCACCCTAGTGCCTCAAGCCAACCTCACCTGCCCGTGGTGCATCCTGCTTTATAACTAACGAGGCTCTGGCGACCGACAAATGGCGGTATAACCATTTCTTAATCAAGCGTGGCTAAATGCAACAGACCAGTGACGGGCAGCAGCGTCACTGGTGCGAAGAGCTACGTTCTGCGCTCACCAACCCGCCTGCCCAGCGTGGTGAGTAAGGGCAATAACCCCCCATGAGAAAGGTTACGAACACATGGCCCCCAGTTCCCGGTCTCCCTACTATTCCGGCCCACGGCAGCGGTCTCGGTTACGGTAGGGCAGGGGGTGCTAAGAATCCCCGGGTTACGGACAGCTGCCACAAACTGACACTGGCGACGTACAATGGACGCAGTCTACGGCTGGACGAAAGCCTGGCGCAACTGGAGGTAGAACTGACTAATTTAAGGTGGCATGTTCTGGGGATATCGGAGGTCCGAAGATCTGGTGAGGACACCATTACGCTAGAATCTGGCCATCTGTTCTACTTCCGGGAGGGCGACCAGAAGTCACAGGGTGGCGTAGGTTTTCTCGTCAACAAGGTTCTCCGTGACAACGTGCTGGAGGTTTCGAGTGTGTCGACCCGGGTAGCGTACCTAGTACTGAAATTGACCAAGAGATACTCTCTTAAGGTCGTGCAGGTATATGCGCCGACGTCGGCATACCCAGACAGTGAGGTCGAGGTGGTTTATGAAGATATCGCCAAGGCGATGCATAGCACTACCAAGACCCACTACACCGTTGTCATGGGGGACTTCAATGCCAAAGTGGGAGTGCGCGAATGCGATGAATCGCGTATCGGAGCGCACGGGGTTGGATGCAGAAATGCCAGAGGGCAGATGCTGGTCAACTTCCTGGATAAAGAGGGGCTGTTCTGCATGAACACCTTCTTCGAGAAAAAGCCCCATAGGAAGTGGACCTGGCAGAGCCCAGATGGTAGGACGAAGAACGAGATCGACTTCATCTTGGCTGACAAGAAGTACGTGTTCAGGGATGTCTCAGTGGTTAATAGGTTTAAGACCGGCAGTGACCACCGCCTTGTGAGAGGCACCCTGAATTTCGACTTTAAAGCCGAGAGAAGCCGATTAAGACGATCCGTTCTTCGCCCAACGATGCTCCAATCCGTGCACAGCTCTGAAGCGTTTCAGCTGGAACTACGCAATCGCTTCGAAGCACTGAATACCACGGCAAGTGTTGACGAGAACCTCGATGATGTGGTGAGGGTACTTCGCGAAGTGGGTGGAAGATGCTTCAAGGGAGGGCGAGGCAGCCGAAGGTCTAAACTCTCAAACGGAACCCTGGAATTGATGCGGATTCGACGTGAATTGCCAGAGGGAGCTTCGTCAGATACCCAACGTCTCAATAAAACTATCCGAAAATCGGTGAGACGCGACCTCCGAAGCTACAATGCGCAACTCATCAAAGAGGCCATTGAGCAAAATCGGGGGTCAAAAGTCTTCTGTAAAAGAATGGGTACGTCTGATCTGACGAAGCTGAAAACCTCAGAGGGCAGAACCGTCACTTCAATTCCGGGGATTCTTAAAGAGGTTGAGGGCTTTTACGGCCATCTATACTCCTCGCATGCCCCGAAGCCTCCACCCGATGCGAAGGACCCAAGAGCCACATTGGTGCGCCACTACACTGATGATCTCCCGCTCGTGGACGAAGACGAAATTGGGAGCGCTCTCAAACAACTTCGTAATGGGAAGGCTCCCGGCGAAGACGGAATAACCTCGGAGCTTCTAAAGGCGGGAGGAGCTCCAGTCCTGCAGAAGCTCAAGCACCTATTTGATTCCGTCCTAGCTAATGGGACTACCCCGACGGCGTGGAGTGAGAGCGTGGTGGCCTTGTTCTTTAAAAAGGGAGACAAGGCCCTATTGAAGAATTATAGGCCTATCGCGCTCCTAAGCCACGTCTACAAGTTGTTCTCGAGAGTGCTCACAAATCGTCTGGCCTCAAGATTTGACGCCTTCCAGCCGCCGGAGCAGGCCGGATTTCGAAAAGGTTTCAGTACCGTAGACCACATCCACACAGTGCGGCAGGTTATACAGAAGTCTCATGAGTATAACCAGCCGCTGTGTCTTGCCTTTGTGGACTACGAGAAGGCCTTCGACTCCATCGAGATCTGGGCTGTTCTGGAATCCTTACAGCGATGCCAAGTCGATTGGCGTTATGTGCAGGTGTTGAGGAGCCTATACAGCGTGGCATCGATATCTGTTCAAGTCCAAAACCAAAAGACAAGTCCTATACAGTTGCTCAGAGGAGTGAGACAGGGGGATGTCATCTCCCCGAAACTGTTCACGAACGCACTGGAGGACGTCTTCAAAACTCTGGATTGGACTGGGATGGGTATCAATGTCAATGGCAGATACCTCACGCACCTCCGTTTCGCTGACGACATTGTCATAATGGCGGATTCGCTGCAGGATTTACAGGGAATGCTGCACAGTCTTAACGCTGCCTCACGGTCGGTCGGTCTCCGGATGAACTTGGACAAGACAAAGGTCATGTTCAATGAGCTCGTTGTCCCGGGGCCGATCACGATCAGTGGAGAGACGCTCGAAGTGGTCCAGGAATATGTCTACCTGGGCCAGGTTCTACAAATGGGTAGGGACAGCTTCGAGCGTGAGATTTCCAGAAGAGTGCAGCTGGGCTGGGCAGCATTCGGGAAGTTGCGTCATATCTTCTCGTCGCCACTACCGCAGTGTCTTAAGACCAGGGTTTTCAATCAGTGCGTCCTACCTGTAATGACATACGGTGCCGAGACGTGGAACATGACAGTCGGGCTGGCTCACCGATTGCATGTCGCTCAGCGGGCAATGGAACGTTCGATGCTGGGTATCTCGTTAAGGGACAGAGTCCGGAACGAGATTATCCGGCAGAGAACCAATGTCGTAGACATTGTCTATCGATGTTGCAAGCTGAAGTGGCAGTGGGCCGGTCACGTCTGTCGCAGAACCGACGACCGTTGGAGCAAAGCGGTTCTCGAATGGCGACCGCGTCTCGGTAAACGTAGTGTAGGACGCCCCCCTGCCAGATGGACTGATGACCTGAAAAAGGTCGCTGGTAGTGGTTGGCTGAGGGCCACAAGTGATCGTGTTTTGTGGCGTTACCTTGGGGAGGCCTACGTCCAGCAGTGGACTGTCATAGGCTGATTGATTGATTGATTGATTGACTGGAAAATGCAAATTTGGAAGCATTGGCGTATTATACATTACGGAAAATTTACATACGTTTGTGCTGATGCATAATAAAGCTTTAATCTCCAATTAGTATCAATTCCATATTACTATCATATAGAAAACCTAACAAAAGCAATTAAATACTATTATATTTCAAAACCTATTCTAAAACATAAAATAGAAACTTTCGATACTTTTCCCCTCTCTAATTTAAAACTAACAGTATGTTTTAATTCCATTAACGAGCTCCTCAGCTCGACCAATAACTTGATAGGAGCCGTGCCCAGGCCAGAAAGGGTCAACATCTAAAATCCCTAATTTACGAGCTTTAAACTCGACCACTTAAAATTTAAATGATATTATTTGTGGGGAATTTGTCACCGTTAACAGTCACTCAATGTTTAGTGGTTTAACTCTTTTTATAGGATGGGTCCGTTTCTTCAACTCTTGTTTCTGTACTCGACTAGTAACTCTGTCTTGTCTTGTACTATGTATGGATTAATAGGCTAAAATAAGAACTCTAATGATTATTTAAGTAGAATTAATATGAATATAAAGAGGCGTATTCATGAGTATAACAATACAGAATGACATTGATTACGTAACAATGAGGACTATGTATTTCGTGTGACGGCATTAATTAGAATATAAACTTCATAATCAGAATAGTAAATGATCGATCGTTTGTAACTTTTCAGGATAATATACTAAACATGTAAGATGTGTTCTCTCTTTTTCTCTCTCTCTTTTTGAATTTTAATACACATATTTTGTAAATCTCATGAATTGAATTGATTATTGTGTAAATTTCAATGATTACGTTGAAATAACATAATGATAGATTTAACTATCGCATTTGAAAAAATTCTGTGATGGTTGTTTTCAATAAATAAATATATTAATCGAAGAATTAATTACAGAGAAAGTTAGCTACTCCCTCAACAACAATACTGTACGACAAATGCGTACATGTAAACACACCGTTGTTTCAAAATTTCATTTGTAAATGTTCTTCCCAAAACAACGCGGAATAAAACACCAATATTCCAGAAAGCAATGTCTTGGAAAAACCTCAAAACAATAACTTGTTTGGCTCGGTCGCCTTTTAGCAATAATTTAGAATACTGAAGGGAAGATATGGAGAGGAATAAAAATAATGATAGTGCTTCCACACCCCAAGTTACTTGAAATTCTCGACGCATCGCAGTAGTATTGAGACAGTATTGTTGTTATGGTGGTTGTGTACGGGGTTTTACGATTCACTTCCTTGCTAGTACTGTGAGTGGAAAGAATCAATAAGTTTGTAGTTCCATATCGCTGGGAACATAATATTTTGGTTATTGTTAATCATATCATATAAGTTGTTAAAATACATTTGAATAATTTTATAGACACAAAATTTTGAATGTCTAATGTCAATATTTAGTTCGTTGCTTATAGGTTATTTCAGATTGTAACCGATGGTTCTGTCTCATTAACGGCTACTTAAATATTGATAGCAGGACTCATTAGTGATGTTTCTGAGGGAAAATCTTGGTAAATCATATTTAGCAATGTGAGGAAACCAATTCCGCTACAACAAATTTTAAATAGCGCTATAGTTATGATTATTTACATAAATACATATATTCACGCCTCTACGTCCACAACGGGATAGGCAGAGACTATCGATCGCCACCTGGAACGATCCTGACAAATATCTCTTGCTTCGCTCACTTTTTTGATATTTTCTCATTTTTTCAAATAATTATTCTACTTATCTCAAATCAGAAAAAATACCCAAATATCATATACCATAGGTTTTTGACACCTCAACCGAAAACAAAAACACAGCGGATCTCCTACTGTCTTCACGCCATATACGTCAATCTTAGGTGAAACAAAAACAGTTTCTCCTACTTCCTATCAGAAACACGGCTTCCGTCATAACTCACACTACGCACTAAAGATATTGGGCATTAAGATGGTTCAGTGCAATAGATCGCACCTCCCCTTGTTTTGGCTTCTACATTTGATTTATCATAACAAATGTGATTGGAGATGGTTACGGCGATAAGTTATTACGTCATTGTGGCAGGAGATGAAATTGGGGAGTAACCGCAAGTAATGTTCTAATATGATTCTGGAAAAAAGTTATCAAACTTATATTTGGTCGATAGGTGAACCTTATATTCAATTTTAATTAAGAGTATTTTAGCTAAAGGTGACAAAAAGTTCTTCTGAACTTCTTAACTTCTTTCTTAATGACTTCTTTCTTTTACTTAATGAGCAGATTGATTTACTACCTACTAGGTAGGACTAGGTACCTACTGAATTATGTGGTGCTAAATAAGTATTTTACATAATACCAGCCTCCAAAGATCTAAGTTACTAGGTTTTAACCGTAGCCAAATTAAAAAGTAATTATTCTATCTTGAATTTTTATGCCCACGTAGGATAGTGTAATAGAAATACCCATCACTCAATTATTACGAAGATCTTGTACTAACTTTTATCAGGACGCCGTAATCTGCAGATGTGTGGACTTATAAAATAATTAGGGAGTATACAAAATGTTTCTCTAATAAAAAGCTTCAACCGCTAAGTACTACTAGTAAGTCCGTTATATAAATAAGTTGCTGCAAAATGACCAAAATCCAAAATTTGCTGAAAGGAGGTCTCATTTTGATTTTATTTTATTTGCTTTGAATATTTTATTTCACCAGAATATAAGGATGAATTTTATATCTCCTAAATCATATTATTCTAATAGCCTTGAAGGCAAAAGAAAATTGGCAAAGTACAAATACTTAATCTTCTCGATAGGGTGGTGTGTTTACGACACAAAAAGCCAATGTTATGCTCCAATATCAGACTGCGATAAAACTGTGAGGGGCCATTGCAATATTTTAATATTCAACTCTATTATAGGGTGCAACGCAATGCAAGCGAAATCATGGCTTGGTGTGGATAAGAATATACGTCTGTTTCATTACATCACTTATTCGTTTTTTTTTTAATTTTCAGTGCCAGCATTCAAGATTATGTTGGCTCAAGGACTAAGTATGGAAATATTATTAAACTTTTCTCAGAAACATTACTAATGACATTTTTTCCTATGGTATGCGTCACTCTAAAAAGAAATAAAAGGAAGCATACCAGAAACAATATTATCGTCTTCTATAAATAATATTAACATATATTACTATCGTATTATATTCGTATATTTACAATTTATTAAATCTCTACAACCCGTGTTAAAACACAAAAAAACGGGATGTATCGACAAATTCACTCAATATTCAAAGTCTTATCCACCTTATCTCATATTTTACTACCCACAATAATATTAAACAGAAAAAAGCCCACAAAAAACATCAGTAGGTATCGTGACTGCATCTCGTAGAATGGGTAACATTGGTTTGCACTCGTTGATATTAGAGTAATATTTAGCCCTACCCTCATTTTATTATACAGAAAAACTATCCCTGAAGGACATTTGTATGTATTTTATATTTATAAATGACATTCCAAGGGGTAGTCCTGAATTTTACTATGAATCTGATTAATTTAGTTAAAACCTTTCGATCATTTATTGCTTTGGGAAGTGCATTGCAAATTCATTTCGATAAATGTTTAAATTAAGGTTCTAAGAGTTGTAATAGTTATGAATATTAATTTGAAATTATATAAATTTATAACAATATGTGGTCAATGAAATGATAAAAACATAGCAAACGTATTTTAACAATATTTAAAAGCAAAGTTGCATAAAATGTAAACATAGTGCTTTCGACGTTTCTTGCTTGTTCATATAAAAATCTTTCCATGACTTGACTATGATGAAATGAAAGTTTTTGTACTACAATGAACATTCGACAATTATTTCATACCCATACATACATACATTTATTAAAAAATAGTTTATTGCCTACAAATAGTCATTTATTTATCCGCAACGAATCCTTCAGGCACACCCAATAAAAAACGGCATATTGTCAAATCGTTCCAGACACGTGTTGCATTTGTTTTCTATAAACATCGGTGGCTCTGCAATAATAGATAAAAAGCCAGAGACATACTATCATAAGAGCAGGCAATATAAGCTTATATAATAAATATAAATTAAATACGTGTGTATGTATATATTTACGAAGAATTTGTGCTTTATTATAGGAGTTTCACTTTTTATTATCGTTATAACGCTGTGATACAATTAAACAATAAGAATGCATATTTTGAAGGAGTTCAGGAATCTTAAATATACAAGTTTGTAGTCATTCTAGTTATAATCGTATTGCCTTAAGAATTCAAAATTTGTGGAAATCCCGTTATGGAAATAGGGACGTGAATATATGTGTGACTGTAATATGGTCAAATGATCAGTCAGCAATTTAGTGATCAGTCTGGCCATCCAGCAGAGCGAAAAATTTAAATCTAAGATCTGTTCCAATAACACTAACTAAACAATTATATGTATATTAAGAAGATGCTTTTGTGTTATTTACGCCAATAATATAATTAATATTATTAATAGTAGTATTTTCTAAGTATTTAACGTAGTTAGCTACACATATTATATTCATATAAATTTTGAACACAGGTGCACTGATTAATATGCGATGAGTTACAATTTTTAATAAAGCTAACAGGATCCCTTACAATGAAAGGGCACTTAGGGATCTGCGTTCAAAGGTTGACAAATTAGCCAATTTTTTAGCCGACGCCCGAGATAAAGCCTTTTCATAACCGCCGACAGTTTGCACTTATTACTGAAAGCTGTGATCTGTTGTATGAAACTCATAGATAAGCCTTAAAATAAAAATAAATGTTAGTTATTATCGTAAGGTTTTTGTGACTTGCGACATAATTACCTTCAAAGACGGCATACTCTAATTATTTTCTTAGTCAATTGTTTTATGTACTAAAACATAAGTTGTTTCTTACGAAATTAGTAATGGATTTAATGAAACAACATGAGTAAAAGAAATGTAAAATTCTTCGAGCCTTGTAATGTAAAATTCTTTGAGCCTTGTTTATCACATTAAATTGTGAAATGCAAGAGTTTCAGTTCTTGTCAATACGATTATAACTAACTACGATAAAAATCTTAAACCTATAATTTTAAAATGATATAATCACTTTTGAAAAATCTAGTTCCGGTCTCATCTAAACCGTAATCCTTCGATACTTTGCAACGGTTGCCAAGTCCTACTCCTATTGACTTTAATTTTCTCCTCTGTTGACGTTTCCAATGATATATATCTTCAGCGGAATGGTGGAAATGGCCTTTAGCTTTTTCAAATAACAAGCCGGGCCGCCATCAATCGTAGGCTGTCACTCATTTGCACGGTACGCCATCTAGTGAAATATTAGAGTTATCTATCGGAGGAATAACGCCTGCAAAAACTACTCGGCCCTCTGAAAACAATCTTTCACTTTGATTATTTTTCTATTGTAAATAATGGAGAGAGATTCGAGGGTTCATGAAGAGGTTTCATATTGGAGATTGGGATAATGGACGCTGGAGAGTAATAGGTTATTTACTTAGCTTGCAGCTTTTTGTTTTTGTAGAGTGGTGGCGGTGATTGACTACTGTCCTGTGTCAAATAATATATTGTCTATTCTCTTCTGTGTTGAATGAGAGGACATACTTCGAGAACAGTATAAGTAGTTAGGAAGATTTTAAAATAATGGTTTTAATAAGTTCATAAATATAGGAACCTTTATATAGATACAACGAAAAAAATAGTTATTATTTATATCAAAAATTTTACGTTCTTCATAATAACATGAAGAACATTCGGACTAAATCTACGAGTATTTTGTTCTGTTGTTCACAACTAGAGCCTAAATAGCTTCATACTAATAAAGCGAAAGGCGGAAAGCCGAAAACATTAACCAATTTACTAGACGCCCCTTCAGTATAGGGGAGTTTCGTGAGCAATATGTATGTACATTACAAATACCCTTTCACTATACTAATAAGATTACTAAGGGGCTAAGGGTTGTACGCTGGGGGCTTTACAAAGAGTTCAAAGTATTAGCCTAAAGTTAGAACTAAATGTAGAAAGTACTGACTGTTTACAAAAGGATTTTGGATTGAGGTAACAAAGAAGTTTAAAACTGAAGATTATTATGTACTCGTACATGATTGTTCATTATTATAATAAATCTAGAATTAGGAAAACTTTTGTATAATATCACTGCAGTAAATCATTTCGGGATAGCCAGAGATTCAGTACCCATCGCCAACTGAACATTGTCATGATCTTTGACCCTTCAAATCTGGCTTTTTACTTACTTGACTTTACCATGATCCATCGCAACTTGAGGTATATGAGGTGACTATTTCAAGAAAAGGTCGGGTTTAGTTTTATAAATATTTAATGTGCATAATATTTTGTTTAAAATAAAGTAAATAAATAAACCTTCCAAGCCTGAATTTGGCAGTTTAATGAACATTATTTTATACAAAAAATCTCTAGATTAAAATGACTTATATGGACTCAGCATAACCTAGCACCCAACACTAACAGACCAGTTGAGCCCTAATCAGAATAAACATCCTGCTGAATCGAATCGTCACAGCCATTAAAACGAAATGTTAACTAGTAACCCCTCATCCAAAGATCTATCTCCATTACAAACGTCGTTTGAATTCAGCATATTAAGGCCTGGGCAAAGACAAAATGCAACGTGCTCACACCCTTTTATCACGATTCGATACGGCCCACACGTGATTAATCGAACTTCGAACGTGTCTGTGGATAATGTAAGTTGCTGTTTAAGAAATGTTTTTGTTTGTTGCGTTGCCATGGTAACGGATGTTCTTGTGCTTACTGGGGCAAAGGGCTTAGAGGGTTTGTGGCATTGTACTGGTTCTTTATGTTTATGTATAAACATTCATTATATACTCTCAGGGTTATAATATCCGAAGAGAGATGCACAAAAAAATTATCCGTGCATTTTTAACGATAGACTTAAAAATTGTGTCATAAGGGAAGGTTGCGGTTTGAAAGAGGATGCAGTGACTACGATTGAAAAGGGCATGCTTCGATGGTTTGGACATGTTATGCGGATGAATGACAAAAGATTGACAAAAGGAATATATTTTAGTAAAGTGGAAGGGCGGTTACGTAGGGGCCGGCCAATAAGACATATAACAGTCAGATAGACGCTATATTGAAAAAAGGTGACGTTAATTGTACCTACTCGTATAACTGCCGAGTGTGTATGATAAGTTGTATGAGTGTCAATGAACCGAAAGTGGTCGGTCAGGATCGGGACAAATGGGGATCCGTGATCTCTGCCTACCCCCCTACAGGGAATTAGGTGTGATGTGTATGTATGTAATTTTTTGTCCATATCAGTCTATTGCTAATGTTGTAACAACCTTTATTGTATAAGCATCACTAGCAGTTACCATACTAGATGTTTCCAGAGCTAATCTTGTACTAAAATAGAATAGTAACCATTTGTCGTTCCACGTAAGAAGAAGGGACTAGAGGTAAATGCATGGACTTGAAAACTGTCAACAATATTCCTTCTCGTGAGCATGATACTAAATCGCTAAAAGCGACCTAGGAAATAGTATCTATCTGTACCTGAGGTTTAATGCGTATATAAATAATGTGTACGAAGAGAGGGAATATGTCAATTAAGAAACAAATACTTTGGTCACAGATAATATAATACTACAGTCACAGCTTTGGTGATATCTCATATGTAACTTAATTTCTTAATTAAAAACATATGATGCTGAGAATGCATGCACCCATATTTGCCAGAATTAGCAGCATGCAAATGACCTAACTAGTAATTAAATTTAAGATAGGCATATAAAACATTTTATATTTTAGTAATTACTATGAGGATTTAGAAGAAAAAAATATTTTTTAAAGTGATCTATGCTTAACAAGGTCAGTAGATAGACAAAAAAATATTTCATATAGTTTCATAAGAATGTTAGGCTTAGAACTTTATAATGACCTAGGTACCAACATAACATTATGCATCACGAATACAAACATAACTGCGAGAGTCACAACTGGATTGAATTCAAGCAGCTGAGCTAGTGGATATATTATGTGATAAAATACTATTTTAGTATTGTAATAGACCTATTATTGTACTTATTGCTACGTAGGTATTATTTAGTTTTACTGCCATCTATGTGGTATACAGCATATTATTTAAGATAGAAATTTATAACAATACTGCTTCATTTTGGTATTCAAAATGTTTAAGAGATGGCGTTAAATAATTTTAATTATTTCCTAGGTTGAACCAACTTTCCCTTAAATAACGTAATGCCTACTTGTTTGTACAACCTTTATTTTTCAATATATAGATGATAGAGCTAAAGATAAAAAAGTTTTAGTGCCTTTCAGTTCTATTTTTTTAAACTATGTGAAGAAGATTTTAGTGACACCTGTACAATATTGTTAAAACTACACTCTAATCAAAGTGGTTTCATAATAGTAACAAGTATGTTTTATAGATGGCGCTACTATACTACTAAGTTCTTAAAAGTTGGTCTAGATGGCGTTTAACCTAAAATATTTTTGCACATTCAACTTTGAAGGCGTATATCTCAATAGTTGTTCATATGAAGCTCCCTGAGTCATATATAATTGCGAGAATTGCTTTATAAACTGTTTTTTTCCATATTATTGCCAACATAATATATTCGACGTTCTGCCTACCCTTAAAGGGATAAAAACGCATGAAAGTAATCATATGGACATTTATTTCGCAATAAATATAAACATACACATTAATGTCTAATTATTGTAAGACTGTTCTTAAGTAACTGACGTTATGTTCGTGATGGTCGCTCACTTATTGCTAAAACAGGTAAAATTAAGCTTGTAACGAAAAGAATCACTACTACTTACTAGTACTTACTTACTCGAGGATCATAAACTTGAATCAGCGGCGTGAATCTAAAAATATTGTAATACATTACCTACACTGATACAATGAGCTCCTGGGACATTTTTGTAGGAGAAATTGTTTGTAGTAACCCCGATCTCTTTCATATTCATAAAGTATGTTCCCCTAGTAATTTGCTCGCTGATTTTGAATAAGAACTAAATTTTAATGTATAGATCATTCTATTAAGTGTGTGAGTAAAATAAAGAGAAAAATAATATCTTAAGCCTTAATATTAAAAATGACTTGAGAAAGTTATTTACTAAGTGGCCACGAAGTAAAGATAAACTGGTACTAATACAGGAAAGACCGATTTACACTACGCTCAGCTAAGATGATTTTAATAGTAGAACCTTTTATTTGAAAATCAGTACCTGTTTAAACGTGCTATGAGGAATACCATGCCATCATATTCAAATACTATTACCTATTTCGAGAAATAAACAAATTTCTTCATGATAATTTCCCTCCTTTAAATTCACAGTATATGGCGAATCTAGATGGTCATATCCAAATACTGCCCATACAAGCATTGCTTATAATGACAGAGAATAAATGAATCAATGGAGATTCATGTTTTTCGAAAGTATCACACTACGTACCCAACTAAAGAAAATACTTTTCCACAGGAATCCTTCGAATATACTGAAAGATTACTCCTCTAGATACTAAGTCAGGCTGAGATTGTGTTCAGTTTAGTGTGTCACAATAAAGCTGCTCTGACCATAAAACATTACTCATGAAACAAGCTAGATCAAGCGTAAACTTTGTTTGTTCGTATTTTCTTATCAGGGGCGAACGCTCAGCGAAAAACAAAGACAAAGGAAGAAAATGTAGCGCAATATCGTCTTGTGAACGATACTGTTTAATTACATAGATATAATATCATTACTACAGCGAATCATCGCTTTGGGTAGCTGGTTAAACGTGGGATTAAGGTTGCAAGAATGGATGTCGACAGTTACTAATATTTTTGACGATTATGAAAGCGTATAAGGGTATATTATATAAGTTCAGTTGATAATTATTATTGCAAAGTACATATACTAATAATAGTCAATTTTAATATCGTTGCTACAAAGTCGATGACTATGTATAATTACTATATATACAATGTAGGAGACTATATTATGAACTACAACTGGTGAGAAAAGCCCAAAAAACGATATTTTCACGACTGACTGATATGCTATAGTCACATCTATGTTATATGATTACCTGGTTAGTATAATGATTTAATTACCCGATCCTGCCAATGACTTTATACTGTCTAGCTTAATATTGTTTGCCCTTGTAAAAACTTTTGACATCCATTAACATCATGGTACTGGATATGTTCAGTGACCTGGTCAAATTTCTCTGCACTAAATCTAGTGACATAGATTAAAGTTAGTTTTGGGTTACGAGAGTTGCAACAGTTGATTAACAAGATAAATTCATTGATTGTACTGTTTTTCTTTGAATTCCTACAATATGAATATGATTTGCATTAGTTTTATCGTCTAGCATTAGATATATAGAAATTCTTAGAATGTTTTCTACGTTTCGATTCTCATTCTTCATAAGAACTAGGTTTCTTTTAATATAGAGAAAAAATACTATACCCGATTAATTTCGTTGTTTCCTAGCTAAATTACAAGACACATGTCATACAGTAATTGACTAAGAAAGAAATGATACCTTTGTCATTGAGTCTGTCTTTCTTTTTCATTACAGACACATAAGACTTTTTCTATATACATCTAATTAACTTTTCCAAGACAATTTTACGAGTTTCATTTATCCTCCACATCAATTCAATACATCTTTATAAATCAGTCGCGTTAAGATGGCGCCAGTAATCTCCCAGAACCAAGAATAATCCAATGATGAGGGATAAGTGACGAAAAAGAAAGTCAACATAAACATGTGTGTGCATCCGAAATAGAATTCGACGCCGGCATCTTGTCACACGTGGCAAAGGAACTGATCGTTTCCTCTAAAAAGTTAATTTGGCGCTTTTTGTAGTACAAAAAGAGGTGATTTTTACGACATATTAAGCAGCATGTGCTCACGCCGATAATGAGATGTCGGTGTCATGTTGGCTTCGTAACGCGATTCTTGTTTTCCGTCAAGTGAAGCTATATGTGTCATAAAGCTATGATTTTGAGAGCAGAGTATTTTTTTTTTTCAGAATTATTGCTTCTTAGTTCTTGATTTTGATTTATGATTTTGAGATTATTATTATGAACTGTGTTTTTAAAGATCTATCGACTACCTAGGTTAAATTGATGACACGTATCACGTACCTCGAAAAACTTTACAATATTATTTTCTGCAATATAGTTTGCGATCAATTTCTGTCATCATTTTACGATAAAATTAACGTTATAATATTTTAATCTCCATCGAATAATAACTGATATTTAGTTATAACATAACCAATTACGATAAAATCAAAAACCCATCCCTTAATGATTGATAGGGATAGTCGCTAAGGTTCTAGACGACACTCAAATGTAGTTCTTTCGGTGTCGTCAGTAGCGTTTCTCCGAAGCAATCCATCTTCCCCGTCCATGATGGATGGGACATCGTCACTCCACTAATAAAACGTAAACAAAATAAGCTATTTCCTTCAAATGAACTACTTTAATTGGTAGAAATTCTCCGCTCGACCTTTGAGCGATTTGTGACTCGATAACACACTTTTTAGTAACGTTCTTCCCTCACATTCTTCAACATAATATCTTATTACACCGGAATGCAGTAAAGACAGCTGTGGCTAAATTGGAGCACTATTCTAAGGAATTCCACGTAATGTCAATGGCTAAGATAATGTGCGAACTCATCTGGATTCTTTGGATGGACGGAAGTTTATGTTAATGCGGCTTAGCAGACAACAGGGCAAGAAATTTCAAACATGCGTTATATATGTGTTTTCAGAAGCAACAGGTAAATAAAATTAATCTATAAGCTAGGGATTAGGAGTGTTTCTATTTAGGTAGAATTTCTGTTAATAATGGAGAATGAGCTATGGAATCTTCCGAAGTGATAATTAGCTTAACTATTAATGAGTTCGTAAAAATGATGGGCGTTAGACTAATTTATAAATTGAAAGTTTCAATAGTACGAGTGAATCTAGAAAGATTTGTCAGAATCACTATGGCGATCGATAGCCTCTGCATACATATATGTATGTAGGACTTATACCTTAAGAGAAATAACTAATTAATAGATGGTTTGGACATATTATGCGGATGAATGATAGCAGATTGACAAAAGGAATATATTTGAGTGAAGTGGAAGGGCGGTTACGCAGGGGCCGGCCTAATAAGACATATAACAGTCAGATAGACGCTATATTGAAAAAAGGTGACGTTAGGAGTACCTATAACTGCCGAGTGTGTGTATGGGAAGATGTATGAATGTCAATGAAGCGAAAGTGGTCTGTCAGGATCGGGACAAATGAGGATCCGTGATCTCTGCCTACCCCTATATAGGGAATCAGGCGTGTTGTGTATGTATGCATGTATGTAGAAATAACTAGGTTTTACACAAAAATTAAGGACTGATACAACATTGGCAACCATTTTCCTGTATTGACTCACATATGTGACTCGACTGAGCTTTAATAAATTTCTGGAATTGCTACCTCATTAGCCTAATTGGATCAAATACCAAGATCGATACCGCTCAAATGATGTCCTAATGACAGAATAAACATGAAATTGTTTATAAGTTTGATGACTCAAATGTTTTTTGTGATCAAACTGTGAGGAGGTATTTGACTCATTGGAAAGATGCGTAAATCGAAATTCTTAGTAAGATTTATTTTACTAATGGCACATTTATACAACTTATTCTATGATACAAATATAATGTATGGTAGTGACTTGATACATTGCGTTTGAATTATGCATCAAGAAATGTATGGTACAGGATGAAAATAAATTCTTAAAGATAATATTTATATTTTATGCAATTTATTTATAACAGTCAATTTGTACTAAGATGTGAAAAATGCAAACTAGTCGTAATTCTTTTTTTTACAATCATTCCACATTATATATTACATCAAGAAGAGTAGTAGTGAATAAAATCTTGAAAGGAAACTGATATGTTTCCCCCTGGGAAAGCCTCAAAAGTTTTCCTTCAACAAAAGAAAGCAACTAAAAGAACACACATTATTTTTATCACAATCATATTTGGGGGCCCATTCTAAATAGCTAGGGAAATATTGCTTCTGAAGTACAGTTACCAACAAGTTTATAATGATGATAATGGGTTAAAGTGATGTTCTGTGATGATTTAGTGTTATATAATAGTATTTAGTGTTATATAATAGTAGTTATAGTATTCTATAATAAATAAGCTAGGTAGCATTTTCTTTACATTTTGCATTAAAAGGGAACATTGCATTTTTAATAATACCAAAAAAACGCTTAAGAAGTTCATAGACCGTGATGAACCTTTATCATTAAAATAACGAGCAACTTCAAAATATAACATTATGAAGCACCTACTTTAAATTACAACTCCGGGACAAGGAAGGAAAGTCTACAAGTACTCGTATACATTCGCTTTGTTTGTTTATGATCGTCATTTAGACAGTGTATAAATAAACAAGGTAAAAAGGACAACATCCTAACTGGTTCTGACATTATATTCGCATTTGGGAGATCAAAGGACGAGCAATACTGTACATTAGAGGGAAAAAACTTGGAAGACCGTTGATACTTATCCTGCCGACGCTAGAGGGCTCTCGACTAACCCCGCTCTCAAGGGTGTGACGCTTTGAAACAAAATGCGTTTGCATACATTAAACTATAAGAATGTTCAAGATGGCTCGAGCGCCGCTTAACTGCCCTCCGCGGCGCACTGTTTCGGCGATTACGCGGTCGGAATTTACAAGCTTAACTCGCAAAGATAGTTTTCACGTAGCACTCTAGGATACCTCACTAGCGCTCAAAGCGGCACTGCGAATACTTTAGAGTGTTTCAAAGCATTTGGAAGGGAAATTAGAAACATATCTTCAGAGCAGTCAGTTAGGGCTCTAGGGAAAGTTTCTCACGGAGTTTCGGGTTGAGGAAGAATGTTGATTGTAATAATGTTAAGGGAGTTAGGCCCTTTGTTACATTATGCGGTCAAAAATTGATTGAAACGCGGTTCCAACGGAAGCCTTTGAGGAAGTTGGTCTTCAAACGAAATGTTATATGCATTCCAAAGCGATCCTGGTTTAGTAGGCACTAACGAGTCCAATATACATGATATTTACAGTCAAACTCTCTTCTCTTCTCGTCTTAGTTCCCTTAACGTTATAATAAAATATTTGATAACTAGTCAAATTTGTATAACCTGAATTTGTGCTACTGTTAATTTTTTATCGCAAGAAGAGTTAGAATAGACGAAATTTTGTTTTAAGTACAAATTATATTTTTATATTTAGTTTTATTTTATTTTATAAATATCTTAATAATATATAAATAATATATGTATAGACGAAACTATATTTAAGAAAAAACCGCAACGCTTTATCAAGACAAATTTCAATATACATCAAATGTCTTGCCAAACACTTAGACGACAAGACGCGAATTAATTCCTATGCAAATAACAATACGTTGAAAGGGTATTTATGAATAAACAAAGCTCGGCAGCCAGCTCCCGTTCCTTCCCTAGGGACCCAAAGTTCTAAGAAACAAGATTCCGCACACGATCTTGGAGTAAATTTGCAAAGTCCAGGGGGAACCTATTTCTCTCCGAAACTGAGATGCACGCACGAGCGCTTCCTTGGGGATTAACAGCCTTGTTTCGTTATCAACAAGGATATTAGGACGCCATTGTTGCTTTCAACTGAATTTGACATCAGTGGGCTAGCGCGGAAATGGCAGTGAACAGGTAGATTGAAAATTTTAAAGAAGATATTCCTGTAAAACTGTATGGATAAAATACGGATTACAAAGGAAAAAGTAATTTACAATTATGTAACTTATTAAAGTTAGTGTCAGTAAAACACTTCGATAAGTTAACATTGATAAAAGCTCTGTTATGTTCAGTGTAGATATCGCTACTTCGTGAAGCATAAAACCTTTCAGTAAGATATAGTTTTAGTCAATGACTTATAAATACCATGTACAAAACATAGGTAGAAACAAGCCGTAATAACTTCTAGATTTATCAATCACTTACTGTGACATGGTAAAATAAAAAAACAACTGGGTAATGGTTTATACTAAAAGTTCCACATCAAACGTTCCATCCCATTTTGAAGTACAAGTATCTATCGTTTTGTACACGTAGTAGGCGGTTTATGCTAAAAAGGCTTAAGGGTAATATCACTCCAATATTCTTTGAGACGACGTGAATTTGCATCACACAGGAAATACTAAAATCCTTTCCTTGTTGCAGTGTCCTTGTCCAGTGGTTCCAACAAAAGGAACTTGTGGAAGGCTTCATGCGTTGCGGTGTAGGCTCCTAGCATTACCACAACCAGTATACAAAGGCCTCTCAATAACAAGCGGGAAAGACCAGCTCATAGTCCAACGTAAGTTTGAGCCGTACCCCTTGTAGTGCTAATGTAAGTACTAAGTACATATTGCAGGCCATGTAAGGGAGTGTCTAGCTTCTAAACGTCGCACAGGGGACAATTACTATGGAGTCGATGGTAGCAATAAAGTGACAGGACAAAGGATTTCAGCTGGACGAAACAACAGACACGTAAATAATAGTTAGGGTTGGCCCTCTAATCGGGATTTGGTCTATAAACAATGTGTAGTTTATAGATACTCTGGACTGGTAAACTGCAGCAGATTTTGGAACACTAGTGTAAGCAATAGTCATTCTTTTCAGAATATTGTATGTGACAACGAAGAAATATATAATTCATAGATATTTAAATTTTTATTATATTATTAATTGTGGGTTATTAAGCTCAAAACTTATAATTCATAGCTAAAAGAATATTTCACTTATATTATATCCCAAAAGTCGTAATAGAACCCATTTTCATATAATAAACTCTCAATAAGAATTGTTCTGATATATGGTCTTGTAGATCACATAGTCAGACAACATTGCTTTTAAATAGAACAAATTGTACGAAATAAAAATTAATATAACATATTATTAATAAACACAAAAAAAGAATAATAATTTATACCTAGACTTAGTCGATGACCCTGAGTTGGCCAATTTAATACAGCAAATCCACTGGGTACACTTACTACGTCCTGCATGCTGGGACTCATGCGATATTGCGTTTTTACCCAGCCGCAGAGCAAGGGGCGCTATGGAGGCATCCACTACGGTGGGTAGCACGAAAACTCTGCCAGGAATGTTATTAAATACCTTGTTCGTAGACAAAGCTACGTAGGTATTCCGTAGATCCTCGTAGGAAGCTAACTAGCATTTAATTGGAAGAAACCTTTGTTTTTTCGGACAATGGCAGGTTTTGCTGGTAGAAAAGACATTTTTAGTTAGGAGAATCTTTGGTTGTTGGCTTTTAATAACAGGTGAAGAGAGTAGAGATTAAAGCATGTTTAATGGTTTTTTTTGTGAATTATACTTACATGTTATAGTATTATACATATATACATATACTCGTATATACTAGACTTACATGTTATAGTGCCATATGATAACATTAAATAAAAGCATTTTAACTTTCTTGGTATTTAATTAACTACATTATAAGAGCTCGTAAAGATGTCATAATATAGACAAAATGCTTACATAGAGCAAATATAAATACTCTGAAAGAAGGAAAACGTAAGACGTCAGAGCAGTCACCCGAGCTTGAAATACGAGTACCCACAATTCTTGTCCCTACCAAAACAATAACCATTGTCATAAATAAAGCGTATTCTATTAAAACGGTTGACATTCCACTACGCAAATATTATGCGATTCCTCCCCAACATATCATCGTGGAGAGCCCTAGAAGAATGTATGGTTCTCGGGGGACCAACATTGTATTTTTCTCTAAAACCATAACAAATTTCTAGATTAGTTAAGTCGATGCTTTCTTTGGGACCCTCTGCGCTTGTATTTATTTATTGGCCTCACCCTACGACTAGCACGATATGGCAAATATAATCCCTTCAATAAAAGGAACGTTCCATCTAGCTTTTCTTTTACTGTATGAGTGATATGAAAACAAAATTGGTTTATTCTAAAGTGTCTCTCTTAAATATTGTATGTATGTATGTTTAACAAATCTATCTTATCATGTCTTATCTCACCCACGTCCATTTACTTTTTATTCAGGTATTCAATTGCTTTTCTTAACACTACACTCGCAAATAAACAAAGGTAAATTACTCGGTCATTACTTGAACGACATTTTAATCTTCAAGTCAAGGTATTATACGTCGAATTATAATCAGTATTTTACCAAAGTCTGCTACCGATTTATGAAGTGACGCGTTTTGTCATTTACCCTTATATAACGTGGACATATAAAATTCACGGTTCAATTTCGCAGATTCTTTATCAGCGCGTGCCATAAAGTAGCGATATAAAGCATCTAGGCAATGTTTATCGGATAAAATTTTACGTTTATGCTTGATTAGATGTAATGTTGCTCGTAAAAGCGCTATAACATTTTCATTAGAACTTCCGAGTGAGTCGATATCTACAATTGCTTTGGACCCATTCTTGGGCGATTTTCCATGTTCTTAGTTGGCGATGAAATCCTTTAGTAATCCTCTCGAGATTAATATTATTTTATTGCCAACGATAAATATAGGGATTCCTTAAAAAGAAGAATGTTAGATATTTAATCGTATCAGTTATATATTTACACGTTCCAAAAAGTAGAAATATATAACTCTGATTTATTTCCGTGTTTTATTTTTATATAAAAATCTGTAATTTTAATTAATAAATAAGCGTTTTTACTGAAGCAACACCAGCACGAAATAATTCATTTTATATATGGATTTCCTTTAAATAAAAACTTTTAGAACTTTGAGATGTTTTACAGGACCAAGTTCGTCATTGGAACCAAATCTCCTTGTTGTAAATGTACTGCGTAATTATTTTTTCATTTCCTTAACTTAATATAATTACTTTAGCAATCACATAATTTATTGCAATATAAAATAACCAATGTGCATGAAACATCCCTCAAACAGTGCCACGCAATAAAACAATTAATTAAACGATACAAACTATCGATCACTATACAAATGTAGCGAGAAGTTGTAATCCAGTTCAATGGCTTGTAATATTAATAAAATCATTGTAGCGATTTCATAAACTGGATTTCCGAATAAAAAGGGTTTCTGGAAGCTTCGTTATATCGAGTTTTATTTAAAGTTTGTATGTTTTTATTCAATGATATAACCATGGCCTTAACAATAATTTTCGCTTACGAGTTATATCTATTAGAATAATATTAAACAAGGTGTTTTTCTAATAATAAGACATATAACAGTCAGACGCTATATTAAAAAAGTGACGTTAGGAGTACCTATAACCGCCGAGTGTGTATGAGAACATGTATGAGTGTCAATGAAGCGAAAGTGGTGTGTCAGGATCGGGACAAATGGGGATCCATGATCTCTGCCTACCCCTCTACAGGGAATCAGGCGTGATGTGTATGTATGTGTAAGTTTTTCTAATATTTATAATACCCAGATACTTATTAAACAATACAGTACACATTAGATGTTACCTGTAACTCCTTAACAGACGTCATAATACGATAATAAGGACTAAACCAATATCATCACAGTCGCAATTCGTATGAAAGATTCCTCTACATTATCATGACAAACTGGCAATTTTCACGTGTCTTATGCGTAACGACTTAAAGAGATTGGACAATTATTCATAAAAGCTGGTTAGCTTGCAAAATCTGGGTTTATTTGCTCAGTAATATACTTGAAGACATTTGTTACATATATTTTTTGGATGTGAATGCGTTAGAGCTCGTAGTAAGTATAACTTGGTGGTTGTAGTAGCAATGTTGTTTTATTTTAAAGTTAGATGGGTTAGAGGATATCGAATCGTATTACAAACATCATTAACTATAATACATTCCAAATATCTGTAACTTTTTAGAATAGTAACGTTTTAATACATTTATACTTTACTAAGTAGTTTCAAATCTATCGGGGCCGTGATGATTTTCATTACAATTATATTAATATTATTGTCCCCAACTAGTTTGGGAGGTAAGAAGAATGCTAACCAGGCGAGGTGACTAAGAGACTAGGGGTATATGGAATATATAAGGCCATATATTAGCAACCTGTCACCAATATTCCTCATGACATCAAAACCCCAATATACATGCTACTGAGTAACCAAGAAGATTTTTTCAAGTTTCCAAGATTCAGTCCACCCCGAAAGGGGTTAAAGGACGTGAATGTATACGTATATTATATAAATATTACATATAATGAAAATTAATATTTTCAGTCATCGACCCCAGAATTCTGTTACTATAGGCTTCGTATAAAATTCACCCTCAAATGTTCCCTACACATGTACCGATGTGGGTGTGTGGCAAATTATTTCATTTCCCCCTGTCCTCGGGGACTTTCTACGTGCCGCCAAGTTCCTACAAGTTTATGCTCTAAGTGCCGTTACTGTTTGTGTTTTGTACGTTTCAAGTTCATACGAAATGATTCTAAGTTACGGAGCTCTCTGTGATTTGATATTTCTTTCGTGAGCTTTACGAATAACTGTTCATGAAGTAACGTACGAGTATGTAGGTAATAGACACACATATAATTTAGTTTTTTTATAAAATAAGGTAGCAGACATATGTAGAATGGGTAAACAACAATGTAATCGAAATTGTGGATATCCCGAGAGCATTCTCTCATATATCTAATTTACATAACAAAATAAAGTCGAAAACTAAAACAAAATTTACATGTGAGCAAATCATCATTAACGAAAACTTTTTGGCAAAATGATTTAGTTTCATCCTTCGATAAAACTATGCTGACAAAATAAATGAATTCAGTCAGATAGACTATTTACTAAAAACAATAAGAGTATAAAAATATACTCTTATCATTGGCACCACGATTGAGACACTTAAGCCTTTAAGTGTTGGTCGCCATTCTCAAATGTTAATAGAAACCGCGCACGTAGGGCTGTCGAAGAGAAAATTGCCAATATCGAAATTTCAAATCGCTTAAGAGTTTGGAAGTTGCTGAAATTATATTTGAGCTGGAGTTGGATAAGAGCCAATGGCAGTGCCGCACAATCTTTACAATTGACGTTTTTGACAAGTCTGCGGACATATGCTCGGGTCGGGAATTTTATTTAAGTGTATCTGATTGTATGAGTGGACTGCCTTCGATTTTCGTTCAATAAATTGCTTTAAGTCTATTTGTTCGGAACTAAATTCTAGACTTTGTTTTTGGTGAATGTACATAAATAAATGTAGATGCTAGCTATGATTGTCTTGATATTACTACATTAGCTTGATATGTGATTCTTTATTGGTTAAAATAAAAAAAAGCTCATCCACATTTTTTTATAATATCATATAACATATTCAGTACTAATAAATAACAGTACGATACATTTCTTCATTACAAAGGAATAATTTAACGACATAGATAGTTGCAAACGCAAAGGTATCTTGTCAGCGCAAAATATACGACACTAAATTAGTGCCTACTTATACGGTCGGGCGAATTTTCATTAGGGTTTCATCTAGAGCGAAAAACGCTACTTCCTTTTGTCACCCGACACAAAGAGGAATACCGTTTTGCGTGAAAGAACAATTTGCTTAAGGCTGGACTTGTATTAAAATTACTCGGAAGCGACAAAGCGTCAGGGCTCGGCCCCGCAATTTTAATTTAAGCCCCTATTACAAGGGATCAGAGTCTCATATCCGCTGCGCTTAGCCTCTGAGTTATTCTTGTTTTAAAAAAGTCCAATTTTCAGCTTGTCACATGTAGTGAATGCATCTGTAGCTGGAAGTGTTTTAGTGAAAATTAAATCCTGTTATATACATTCGTGAGAGAAAATTAAAACATGGCTTAGAACGTTATGTTAATATTTATTTTAAAACTTATTTCTATTTATGTTACACTCATTCTTGTATGTAACAGTATATTTGATACAGTGAAATACATATATATATATATATATATATATATATATATATTCGTGATTTTTTATTACGTATAAAACCATCTATTTATATCTCAATTAATATATGATTCATTTTCTACGGAAGATACAATCTTCTAAAGACAAACAATTCAAGAAGAAACATCCGAAATTGAGAATACTCATACCAAATAGAGAGGCTTTAATAATAAAAGTAATCAATTCGGATTCGGCTAAATGAAAACGCTATGCAGTGGACATCCCTTTGAAGAATCTTTAATTTAAACCATCCCCTGCAACGTGATAAATGGATTTACACTCTCTCATTATTGTTCACCCCCTAACAAAGCCAGTTTTTTAGACAGCCTGCACGAATTAAATTCATTTATGCCCTAACTTAAACTTGTAACAACGTTGATATAAATTAAACATTTCAAAACAACTACAAACTTTTAACAATAAATAGAAGATTTTGGATATAGTTTATATAAGATACTACTTTAATCGATAATACTCGTATATTATATAAGAAATTCTCATAAAACACACGTATAAAATATTTTTTGTACATTTTTTTATTTATCTTACTGTCTTCTACTAATTGTATCGTATAAATCTATTCAACAGCTTGAAAACCTACCAATCTACATAACCTACCAAAATCAATATAAGAAAATACCTAATTGCAAAACCTAATCCATATTACCAGTCTAACTATTCGATTTCGAAACACAAGTTAATAGCACATGTGTACATAGGAAATAAAAAGTCAATTACTATAATAGTTACATCGGAGTACAGAAACCCATCAGAAAATTAGTTGCTATCGAATCGAGTTATCTAGGGGAAACATATTAAGATAAGCCCATTCGCTAACCCTTGGTCTTATAGGGCGAAATGGACAGATAAAAACCTTATCGATACATCTGATTGGCAGTTGTAATCATTTGTTAGAGTTGATGTAATGTATTGCGTTGGTAGTACTAGTTGTTAGATTGATTAGTCTTAGTAATTTTGGTTATTAGTAGTTTTGGTTGAAGCAATAATAACATACACATTTGAAATAAAAAAAAGTAAAATGAGTACATATCAGATGAGGTATTGATAATTTTTGGTAGGTTTGTAATTATGTTTCCCTTTTTTCCCTTATTGCAATTTCTTTCAATATTACGAAGTGAACATATTTAAAACGGCATGATAAACTTGAAACAAATTGAAAGACAATAACTATTAGCGTATTAAATAATAACTGACTATTTTAAACCTCTTGAAAAAGGAATCTTTAAAATACATAAACAAACGAAGAAACTATCGTTTTCATTTGCTGTAAAATATCTTTTTCAAAATTCTTTACATTGTATTTACTATGTGAGACCGGGTCATATCACGAAAAATTAATAAAGATATCTGATTACCTTTATTTTGCCCGACATTTCGACCCAGTTGCATTGGTCGTGGTTGCGGGAAGTGTTTGATATGACCCGCTCTCACATAGTAAATGAAATGAGTATAAATCGCGAGTGTTTAAAAATAACTATTCTTTACATTGTTCCGTACCATCATAGTATCTGACCATTAAGTAAATAGGGCAAGCATAAATAAACGTCACCGGCAGAGGGAGCCACCATAACTCCATATCAGGCTGGTGACTGACGCTGGCATATTTCTACATTAGTCACGCATCACGCATGGATTTCATTCGCGAATGGCTTATTTTAGTGCTCTCGTGGATATTTGGGGCTTTGCGTTTAGTTACATTTATGGTACTGAATTGTGGACTATCTGGTTTGTCTGTTGTATATTACACACATATGTATATACTTATCACTCTAGTTTTCCTATAGAAAGGTAAGCGGAGACTTCGGATTGTCTAATGTATTAATTTTGGTATGTGTTTGCAGCTTCATACGACAAAATTAAATTTTAAAATCAAATAATAGGTACAAAAGGAGATATGAAAATAATTTATAGTATCAAGATGCGTTGGAATTGCAAGAAAAAGGCTAACAAATGATTTAAAAACTTTACTTTTAGCCGGCTTGAAACTTAATGAATCTGAATTCCTATTAACCTATCTCCTTCTAAGGAAGAGTAGTTCACGCACAACAATTTTCCACAACAAAGCATTATTTTAAAACAAAGGAACGTACATAAAGCAACATACCAGATTATAAACGCAATCATGCATTGTACCTTGCACGACCGTCCCTTGCAAAATAAATTACGCAAACAATTAAATATCGGTAATAATAGGGACATGGGGTGCGACAATTTGTCTCAGCCACGCAGGGGCTGTCCCGTGTACAGGACACAGGATGTCACGACTCATAAAAACTCAGACAATATCATTGTAAATTGCTCTGATTTTATGACGGCAAGCAAATTTATGATGCAGGTAATGAATTGATGATGGTAGTAAATTTATAGTTTCATGACTGTAAATTGTTGTATCCCAAGCGAGTCTTAACGTTAGAACGTTAATAGAATGGTAACATACGACGAGTAAGGGTCTAAATGTTAAGACAAATTTCGTATTTTTGTAATAAGTGAATATAGACCCACATAACAGAGATTATATTATAATTACTAATATAGTATAAGTGCTACTAACAAAATATGTGTGTAAACATAAAATAAAATTTTAAATAAATAAATAAATATTACGTGTTGAATTTTTATTTCCAAAAGTGAGACCTAAACGTATTTATATGTTTATGTGATTGTCAAAAAGATTTAAATACCACTTTATGACGTCACGTCTTTAGAATAAATAATAATAACTTCTCGTTTCATCTTCTTATCATTGAGCACAGCATCCAATTTTTTGTATCAACCTGTATACGCCATGCCAAACGAACTTAATGTAATTATCAGTCTCTAGCATAAACGGTCTGGACTTGTTTCGATTAAGGATTGTCTCAAAGCCAGGGCATGTAGACATCCTTGCAAATATTGAATAAATAAAATTATATCATCAATTTCTTGTTGTTATTTATTATTGATATACTGTAATCTTGATTCGTAAAGGTTTATAATTTATTTGTAAGTTAAAATTATATATCAATACACTAAAGCGTTAGCAACAAAAATCACAAATAACTCATACCAAAATTTAATTCTAGTTCGTATTCCTTACCTGTATAATGACAATCCAAACACAAAATTCAAAACCGCGAAAGTAAAAACCTTAAACGAAATCGAGCGAAAAATGTTGCGAACTTCTGCCTGCAAGGGGCTTACTTGTATTCATAGGAAAAGTTAATGAAACACTCTCGCAGTGCCGTTGCAAATGTACCTATGTCCCGCTCATTAATTTTGCTAGCCCTTGCATCCAACATTCCTTGCCGTAATAAAACTTTTGTGTTTAAACTGACCTCTAGTGTAGCACACATACAAACAGTTAGTGGTTTGTAGCCGAGTACAGTTCTTTCTCGGTTCTCTTTTATTTTCAGAATTAACAGTAGTAGGATTCGTATTTATGCATGTAATTACAATATCGTGGTAGTTTTCAGGTAGATTTAGTAGTATTTTATGTATATTTACATACATATACCTAATACCGGTCTCTCTACAGACCTTCAAAGAGGTAGACTTCCTAAACCAGATACGTCCTATAACCGGGCGCATCACTTATAAGGAAATATTTCCTATTATATATCAGCGTTAGCAGTGTGAATTTCACACAATCAACATTAGCTGAGACAAATCCTATTCACACATGCGCGGGGTTGCCATGTGCGCTTGGTTTCATAAATGTAAATTATTATATATTAATTATTTTCTCTATTTGTGTCTACTTGTGTTTATTTGTGTTACTGCGTCTAGTGTGAATAAAAGGAATTTTATTTTTTTATTGATTTTATTTTCAAATGCTCTTACACAATAATGCATACTATTTCAAGATTAAGATAATAAGAAAAGAATGTTGGTTTAAATTGTATACCCTTATGATTTCTAACTCTTTCATAGAAGTATCTAGATATTCACCCCTAAATCACGAATAGGTCAGTTATTATAGTTATCGTTTAATTGCGCTCCTGTTGAACTATTCAAGAGCACACTCGAGTAATTAACGCGAGGTCCATATTAATAGGTCTATTGGTCTAAATAATTAGCTCCTTCAGTAACATAGCGAGCAATTATGGGGCAGCATTTGGTGCTTGTACTTGCTTAATTATACCAACATTTAGGTTAATATTAAGGTAAGTCATACATATTCTGTAGAAGCAAATTAAATTTAAGTAGGAGCTTTTGATAAAAAGGATTACTCATAAGACTCTTTTCAAATTGATAGTTGATAAGGTATAATATATCCATTTTAACTAATTGGCCATACTAACCAATATTAACTCAGCTGTACAAAATCTAAATAAGAGGACAAATACTCAAGTTATACAACTGTATAGCCCTTTTTATTACAGTTTTAATTGCTGGGTCTTATCGCCTTTTAAACATAAGCAGTATACATTCTTAGCAATAATTTTCTCAATATTATTTTGGTAGAAATCACACGCACCATTCTAAAATATATCAAAGCTCTGTCGTTTAACGGTCAGGCCAGATGCTGTAAGTACTAAAATTTGCGTAGGATTATTATAAAACCGTCGCACGCTCGGCAATCTTGTTTTAATTGAAGCTTAATAAAGTACTTAATAGGAATACTGATCCGATTGACCTAGTTAATTTATTCACAAATTGTTTCGTTCATTTATAATGGGACAAATCACTTATTTACTCGAATTATTTTATTTGATTCTTAATTGCAAGCGAACTAACTAAAACTAAAATTTTAGCCTTTTAGTGTGTACTCTTATATATAACATCAATATTTGCCCTGAGTTTAGCCCACCAAATGAGTTAGAATTAATATACTCTAAAATATTGAATTACTTTGAACTACGTTGAACGTATGTTATTAATAGAAGCAAGGATCTTCAGATTGTTACTTAATTAAATAAAGATACCAGTACATATCGTCATTAAGTTTATAAAAAATTAACTGACAATCTTGATTAGGACAAAGAATGTTGGGAATTGTATGGATCGTTACGATTTATGAGAAAAAACAGTAACTAATGATAATATAATATCCGATAAGGCAGAGGTTACCCACGGTTTTACTCACGTATCGGTCGTGATGCATCTAATCATTCCATCGGTTCTGGCTACTGACTCAAATGGGAGATAGAAATGGGACTTTATGATAAACTCTAGCTTTGTTTGAAAACATTACCAATATGGTTGTGTAGATGAAATTTGATAAAAGATGTGTGTGGTATACTAAATGTAGAGTTTCCGATAGATATGAAGTTAGTACGTTAGTTCTATAGTAAATGAACATGAACTACGCTATTAAAATTCTATTTACATAAAACGTAAATTCATTTTTATTTATACAATACAATAAATATGTTCAAGACTGATTCTATACCGTAATTAATCAAGGTGTATAGCAATATCTTGTTTTCTTTAAGTGTCCTAAATTGTGATCAATCTATCTAAATATATAAAGTCGTATTACCTTTACACCTTACGGACCCATTTCATACACCCACCGGTACACGGTAAAAGGAAAATTATTTTCCAACAATCCTCTCAGTTACGGTAAATTTATTAAGGGTTCCCGTTGGTTTCGACCTCTAAGTCTCTGAGAAGTGTGCGTTCAAATTCCGCTGGCAATCCGGCGCAAGTGTCATCATATTTCATTTGGACATAATTTTCCGTCCCCCATAAAAAAGAGGTTCCTTCCTTTGGGACTTCTGTTTCTTATTCCCCACTACGTAGGGCGTTGGTCGTGATTGCTTTTATCGCCTCCCTACTGCATCTAACTTACATCCATTTCGAACATATGTTAAGAGTTTTTCTAAGCTAGTTTTACTGCTACGGATTTACCTATTTTTGTGTTTTTCCTAACTATATTTATTCCTTTTATTATTGGTCTCCTTACATGCAGTCTAATAGAATATGTTGTATCCTAAATCCGCCTTGCCGCCAGTAATCCCACCCGCAATTGGTTTCGCACAACCCCACTCATCGCACCCTTAAATCAAAGCGTCACTGCCGTCACAGAAGGACAATAAATAGGGTATTTCTATTCTTTATTTGTAGTTGGTTTGCATTAAAATGAAACGGCTATCTAGGCGTCACCACCCTCTGCCTGGCTTTATCTAAGATCGGGATTGCATAAAAATCACATTTCTCTTTCGAATGTGACAGTCGACGGTTTAGACGGCCGAGGAGTATCTCATTTGGAATTTCTCTGGTGTCCAGTGTACTTCAAATTTATGCAGTCGTCTTGTTCGAGGTTCTTACTTAAGTGGAAAATGTTCATATTTAACTGAATTATGAATAAGCTTTATAGCTAGTATATCATATTAGTTTGAGTAAAAGACGAGAGAAAGAAGAGGAAGAGTAGATGTTATTCTTTATTTCTAAATGTTTACTAAACAACATTTTTCAATTAATATAAGAAAGTATGTACCTACTTAAATTCAATGGTTTTTTCGTACTTTTGTATATTTTGTGTTAGTCAAGAAGTTTAGAAAAATTATTTATTCCATGCACTCGCGTTAACCCTACGCATCATAATTCAATTAAATTCATCAGTAGGGGTTGATCACTTATGTAAATTTGAAAACTATTGAGTACTTTCCCTTTATCGAATTTCGTTAAAGAATCGCGCGGCCCTCTGCCAATAAAAAGAAGGGATGTAAGAATGTTTAATGTGGGCACTCAAAGGGACACGTGTTGTGCCCTGAGGCTGGATTTCGGTAATCGAATTCTAATGTAGAACTTAAATCAAATTATTCCTCAATTTCCTTGTCTACTTGCGCAGTCTGGTGGTGATGCATGTTGCCCCTAGGACAATATGAAAAACTACTTGGGGCTTTTTATGCAAATGCCTGCTCCGCATGCTAGTGACTTGTATATATGTGTATATATATAATAGCAAGGACTTATGTTTTATACAAAATATATAATGAGTGGGACTTGTGTGAGACATCTTAGAAACATCGACTCTTCAGACAGTCCTCAAATGCATGTAATATAGTACATGTATGTATTTCTATAATATAGTTTAATTTGCTATAGTTTGAGTCTAACAACCTAACTTAAAGTAAATTAATATACTGTTACTATTTATTTTAATTTACTTCGAACCTGTAGTTCTGTCCGAATTAATATTATTTTTTTACCTTAAACCAATAATAGCTTTTAATCTATGACCACAAGGACTTAACTCCCAAATACAATATTTCAATGCAATTTATTGGTAGACCCATTCCATTAAGACGAAAATGCACAAACGTCAACTGTCATCGTCTTTTCTTGCTTTGTCCTGATATTCTTTTGTTCTCTGCGCAGACAAAATAAAAACGTAGAGAAATTCGCAAGAGTATTTGCAAACGACCATCCCTACGAATCTAAAATCCAATCACGCCATTAACTGAAGTATTTTGGCAAATGGACGAGCAGTTACACGAAATAAGGATGTGCTGATGCATAAATTTATGAAGCTGCTATTTAAGATTGGCTTATTTGTAGTAGACTCTTTATGATTTAAGTGAATAGAGTTTAATATAAAATATTCGCTGATCTAGTGTTTAGCCATGAAAACATATTTTTTAAACAGAAAGTTTCTTAACTGTTATCATTATTTATACTCTATACTATAATAATCTATACAACATCACGAAACATTTTTATTTCTCTAAATATAAATTCTTATATTTCTATTTCATCAATTTCTGCACCATGATAGAACATAATGTTGTATATTTCCGTACTATCTTACCTTTACATTTTTTAATTCTAGCCTCATTCATTCGGATATTGCAAACCCATTCTTGGTACCAATCATAACACCTATCATTCGATATTATACCACATCAAATGTTTAGTAAATCTCGGCCTTCCCACCCTGTTTTAGCGCCCTCAAGTGTTTAACTTCGAACATGCCGCTGTCTGCACAAAGTGTATGTAAATTGGTAAATGTAATAAATTGCATGTATTTATCTGGTCGTAGAGAGGACTTGAGGGAGGGGCTGACGGATGAAGGAAACGTATGAGAGGCGCCTGACAAGTAATTTTCGTTTATTTTGGAGTTTCTTCGAAAAGCGTGGGACACAAATAGATATAAATGTGCCGTTCATTGTTATGCTCTTATTTGTATAGCATTAGGATCTAGTCCGCTAGTGACGTTTCTTTACACATGAAAGTCATTCCGGGATAATATGTCATGCTTTGTAAACAGTTGTTTATTAGAAACTGGAATTAACACGTTAATTCTTATTGTACTAGTTTTCCCTGTGCATGTGCCCTGTGTGTGAACTTATCAGAGGTTCATATACCCGTTCCAAAATAACGTTCATACCAAATAATATAAAAAATAAATAACATTCCAACGTTTTTCATTATACAGATTACATTACCATGGCAAATAAAAATATATTCAATAAAATACCTCTGCGAAAATCGTGTATAGCTATTATGAAACTCGATTTTCGTCAAATAATATTATACCTTGTCTATGAATTCTTAAATCATAACAATGCAATAAGCACAAACTATTGTGATTTAGAGATACGCTGCGGGGATTAGTTAAATTTTATGTGAAATATATCTACCCCTATGGATTTTGATAATGACCTCTGATATGTTTGTGTGCCCGCATGATAGGGCGAGTGTTATTGACTTGGTTAATTACAGTCACTACGTTTTATTTGATGTTTGATCCCAGTCATTCAGCCGAATCATAATTATTAAATATATATGTACGTATAGTAATGGTGGAACATTTTGTTTTCATATTATATGTGTGCATATATTAAATAGTGGATTATCATTGAATTGGATTATGTTTCAACTCTTTTTGGATTTTCAACTCTTTTTCTTTTTTTCTTTATGGATTCCAATGCTGTACATATAATTGCATAAGGAAGGTCAGTCCACCATCGAATACTAGAAGGAATATGTACTTATGGCCATAGAACTTTAAGACCACCTCTAGATATTTAAATTAGCAAACGTGCAAATTGCTATTATTTAAAAAAAATTGTAGTTATTATTATGTAACATTAAATACATAAGAATATTTTACAACAAGAAAGCAAAAGTCATGACGCTCTATTAATCACCCGTTCTTAAAATACGGCGCAAGCCAAATCACAAATGAAAAACGAACTCATAAAAAATCGTTAAAAGGACATCTATCAATGCCCGCTATTTCACCTGAATATGGACACTTTTTGGGGCAGAAAATGATCAATTTTGATCAGGCTTCCTCCATTGAGGGAAGGAAATATCGTGTCGAATAACACGCAGCATTTTTGCTTTAATATACCAATTTGGCGAGCGACATGTCAATAACATAGCGTTCCCCTGTGATTCTTTATTCACCCCTTCGAGAAATATACTGCTAGAATTAAATCAATAAAAGAGCAGCGTTTTTCCAATACGAATTTGGATCTAGTGGAGATTATGCGTTAGTATTAAAATAACCCCTCTAGTACGAACATACGAATATCTATGGTTCAAAATTTAATGTAATTTTTGTTTGAACATCGAATTGATTTGTATGAATAATCATGTAAAATATCACAAATGAAATATGATTTATTTAGTAGTTATTTAAATGACACAAAAACATATATTCAAAAAGTAATAAATATATCAATATCATTATACGCCTATATCGGTCCACTAGACGTGGGCCTCCCCCATAACACCGCTTCAAAGCATCAACGTATCGTTAATTTTCAAGTTAAAAATAAACAAGCGGCAAGCCTGCCCGGCCTTTAACCCCAGGCCCTTAACTAGAGAAAATTATAAACTGAGCCTGTGTAAATAAAAATAATTATAGTACTCTGAAATAAGCTAAGCAACCTAGTCATTAGAATTCAAGTCACGCAAACAAATTAAAATAGGGTTGCCTGCTTTGACAACTAAATAACCGCTTTTATAAAGCTGTCATTTGCGCGCAGAATACAGGAAATAGGAGGACGGAAAACGCCGCGTGGCCTTTCAATCCCCAAATAATAATGGCCGAATTCATCTCTACTTAATACTTTATCGGAAGTGGTTCGCCATCAATTTTCCCGCAAATGTATCACTGGCTTTATCTTTTTATCATTATTACGATATATTTGTTCCTTCTCCCTAATACTGGATATCCATTGTTGCTATGCATTAGTTTCGCTACGGCGGATTTGTCGCCGACTGTTGGTTGGACGTATGTTTGACACGTGGAAAGTAAAAAACTCATTTCGTCAACGCAGGGAAAAAACGAATGAGTCTGATATTGGGCGTGATAACTGTAGCGATAGATGGTAAAAAACTCGTGAAATTCGGAGTTGAATTAGCCAATACAAAGGGGAGAGATTCGTTTGAGTGTTAGCGGTTTTACAGACACATTTTTCTTAAGATTTATTCGCCTCTTTATTCTTTCTAGACGCGTAATCATCTTTGACATGGCATGCAAATCTGTTTCGGGCCTTTTTTTATCTTGAGCTCTTTTCATTGTCGTAATGTGATTAGGTGAGGGCCCGATCCGAAAGCGCCCTTGGGGTGGCTGCTAAATAAGACGCGACATTTCTGCTCCGAACACCTTTGATAGTACATTCAAAAGCTGTGTCACGAATTCGAGCACTTCTCGCTTTTATTGGTCGTGTCATTATGATAATTACATTAAGGACCGTTTCCAATTCCTTCTTTGCCTTACGAATTTGTTCTGTTGCTAGGGATGCGTTGCTGAATGAATACTAATCAGGTCATTTGAAATAGTGACAATGTCATTCCCGTTTTCCTTGTCGTTGGTTTTTAATTTGATCCAGCTTTGCATATCAGTTGGACGAAATTGAAATCCAGCTCGAACTCCAAGTTATTTATGAGAATGAAACAAGTATTTATGTAACAGCAATAAATATTTAATTCAAAATAATTAAGACCGTTTCGCTTAAGAAATAGTCGACTTAATTTGATTTCTTGTATCTGTTAAATTTGAAGATAGAAAACAAAATTCGATGATTCTCGAGATCTTAACAAATAGCTCTTGTCCAGACAGAATAGAGTTAATCCTCTTACATTTCTTATTGAATGTAAATACACCACTTTGTTCAATTTGCGTGTCTCTCAAATTATCTTTTAGGACTGTACAAAAACAAAATTATATGCAGAAGACTGAAGGCGTTTGTAAAACTTCGGTATGTTCATGGCTTTCTTTTCCATATTTAATGGAATCTAGCCCGTCATCATACATTTTCAACCAATATTATTGAATGTCTTTTCACCTCATACCATAGTTCCGTTTTTATTCTTATTATCTATCCATTTATATTATTGGAGATGAAATTACTTTGGATTATTTATACTATTTTCTAACCTATAATTATTTTTTATGTGGTTTTTGAAATAATTATAATTTTCTTTTGTGTCTCATTATTACGCACGTAGTCATTAATTACGATTAATAATTTGACCGTACCTAATTGTTCCAAACTATCTAAAACAATAACATGACCCCTCAGTTTCCTATAGCCAAAGATCCTTTCCTGCCTACAAACCACCGCATTTATAATCCTGTAGCCAACTAAAAGGGGCTTCGAATAACAAGATTATTTTATCCAGAATCACCAGGCAGGAGGGCTATTTACGTGCCTTGAGCCACTCAATAGCGATCAAGTTTTGGACTACACAATACTACGTAGTAATGATTTTACTGGGCTTATTTGCTCATATTAGATTGGTACAGCTATAATTTTCCATTGCTTATGAAACGACATAGCGTCTCAAATTATTAAAACTTTCTGGATAAATACTATATGGTTAGGTACTCGTAGTGAAAGAATAACGTGTGTGAGTTATATAATTACTTACCAATTACGAGGTTACTGTAAAAGCATATAACCTTTTAAAATAAGATGAAATTTAGAATGAAAACGATAAAATAGTATGATCAAAAATGTAACTTAAACCCCTACAATATATTTTATTTTCTGAACAGTTTTCGTTTAGTTTTCCTTCCAACTGTCAGCTCAAGCCATTCCCGTGAATAAGGGCCCAGGTTTCCACCCTAACTATCGAATCAGCGCTGTCCGCAAACGACAGTGGTGATTTTGCACAAAAACAGCCAACTCATTGAGGGTTGTAGGCGTTTGGTAACTAAACGGGATTCCTTTAAGTGCCCAATCGATTGCTTTGAAAGGTCTCTGCGACAGACTAATTGCCGAGGTGTTACGTCAGTAGCAGAATACGTGGTTAGGACTATTCATAATACATACATACATACACATCACGCCTGATTCCCTGTAGACAGGTAGGCAGAGATCACGGATTCCCATTTGTCCCGATCCTGACATACCACTTTCGCTTCATTGACGTTCATACATCTTCTCATACACTCTCGGCGGTTATAGGTATACATAATAATATACACATCATACGTTTATGTAGGCGAGGTGCAGGGGCGGTATTGTGAGACCAGCCTATTAAAACGTATAAAAAGATTTAAAAAAAATTGTAAGTGCCAAATAAGCACCATATTGAAAAAGGGTGATGTTAGAAGTACCTAAGACCATCGGGTTTGTATGAAGAGTTGTATAGACCTCAATGAAGTGAAAGTTTTATCAGGTTCGATAGAAATAGAAATCTATGATCTTGGGTTATCCCTGTAAAGGGAGACAGGCATGAGTGTATCTAACGAACTACCTAAGCCTCTGTGTCAATTTTGGCTTTGAAATACATGCCTTTGAGTTCACTTTACTTGAGGAGTGTTTCTTGGAAATACTGATAGTTTGGCATACTACTGCCGGTTTGCTACAGAATTTATGTTTCTAGAGTACGGTAGTATATTGACTTACATATTGTCTAGAGCTGCCAATGTACAATGTAAATACCTAAAATTTTCGTAAAATTTTATTGTCAACATACTATACATAGTATACTAATACACACATACATACATTCACGTACGCAAAGCCATTTTACAGAGGAATATACAATGGAGATATAATTCCTCCTTAGTCACTTTAACATTCATGTTAAATTAATCTTTTTTTTTCAATACTTTCTTTTTCATTCCTTCATTCTTTTGAATTTACATACTTTCATCAAATGCAAAAAATGTTATACTTATTGACCTCTGAGACATTTCAAACGAAATTAAGTTGGTAAATCACGTCCCACACTGACAGATTCTGAATGACATTGCTAAGCACACGAGAATGATGAACAGATCTTGGAAATAGAGTTTTGATTATAAGCCTGATATCACTTACTTATGACCTTCGTCATAAGAATGTGGCATATCACATCTGAAGGTGAAGACACTAGGTGAATAGGTAATAAGTTTCATTTTCTTATATCAATTTTGATTCAACATCTACATACTTGAAGGAAAAGATACACAATCTCTCATTGCTCCTAATACTCATACTGAAAGAGATGCCAATGAGATATGTATATACAAATAAAGTTTAGCTCTTTTGAAGTTGTTGGTTAGCAATGTGTCACTGTGTATATATACTGACTATTGCTAATTATATTACGAGTACTGACATTCAACATACAAGTAGGGATTTATCCTTTCCCGTTTGATATACGTCTGGAATATGACGATCCAAGGAAAGACATAAACTCTCACATTTAATCAGAATCTACTTCCCAGCTAATGCACTGATTTGATTAATGTGTTTCCTAGGAGACGAGACCTTTTCAATTAAGACTGCGATTTTCCTTTCGCATTCAAGAGCTTAATAACACCTAAGCGGCGCTTGTTGGTTTACATGCCCGAGCATGACCGAGCATCGTTTCAGGCAAAAAAACCTTTGAAAGGGCTCCTCAATCCCTTTAAAGCGTTATTTTCTTTTTATATCCAATGAACCGTGAAAATGCCCGTATACGACGCACGCATAGATTGAGTTTTAGCCGCCATTTTGAGACTCTAATGCTTAACAGCTCTCGAACGAAAACAAAGAAAATGGCTTCTCAATGCTATTAGCACGAAACCGATGTTTTTATGTATAAGCTGTGTAAGTGGTTGGCAAAACATGGAATAACACGATAATGGAGCCAAATAATGCGTACTATAAAAATATATTTGTACGAGAGGAATTCTGAATAACCAAGCAAAGTGTACTTAAGTCTAAATAACACAACAATATCAAAATATATATAATATAATTTCATTTCATTTTCTGCCCTAAACACGCTGCGTTCCATGTTCTGAAGTAAGATTATACAAAACTGGGTAACAGGCCTTCCTATTAGCACTAACACTGATTTGTTTCCTTAAAGATAGAGCATCTAGGGCATAAACTGTCTCATTTCGGTTTGCTTGTAATAAGGAATTCATGAAACGTTCCTCTAATTTAAATAAGGAAGAAGCAGAAAAACCGCGCGTTTTCTTGTTCCCTCCTATTTTCCTCAACAAGAGAAACTAATCTAAAGGAAATTTTCAAGTCCTCTCTCAAAGAAAATAAGCTTATAAGGAACTGCAGTTTTCTTGCACGAACGCCGCGCTGGATTACAGAATCGCAACAAACTTTAAATTAAAGTATTTCAAAGCGAAAATAAGTATTTCACATTTGCATGCGACCGCGCGGATGAAGTAATTTGATTTCGGCTGCACAAACTTCTGATTGCTTACTGCCTTGGTGCGCCGCCGAGGCCTCCGCGAGCCAAGTTTGTTACCTATGCCACACACGTGATGTTGTTAATACTAGTACTTCACAACAAGCGCTGAGCAAGTTCTTTCATTTCAAACGAACACTGAAATTAGAATGGAACGCAATTTCCTGTTCTTGGCTCCAATGTTCGGGAGAGTTTATGAAATAAAAAAGTTTGTGGGAACAAGTTCTCTGCTCTAAGTCAGTTGCAGACTATTATTAAAATGTATGAGGGTTTTAATTTTAAGTATAATTAAGATTTTAATGAATCTGGGTTGATAGTATACAAGCATGTTGTTCTTTAGCTAATACATCGTTTTTACAAAGTCTGATTAAAATGATTCATAGTTTGATATCGTGTCTACGAGGATCAGCCAAACTTGACATGTATTCACATCCCGTATATATGTATTTTTTTTAATTTGTACACATTTTATACATATATCCTGTGTATATTATTAATTTGTATCTATTTTATACATTCCCTCATTAAATGACAGTATTAATTCACACGAAACGTAACGCATAAAATAAACTTATCACACAACTTTGTAAGCAGACTAAAATAAAAATTATAAATATATCAAAGTCAAACTAGTTACGCAACAAAATTTATATTTGATGAAGAAAAAACACCGTCTCGGAGCATCACATTCGCAACTAATTCGTTGCAAAAGTTCGGGCAGAAAATTTATAGCCAAACATTCACGGTGGAACTCCGCAATACAATTTCGGTATATAAAACAAACTTTCTCTCCAAGTACTTTTAAAATTGAATAGCGTTACCCACAAGAGACTTTTAAGTCGTTCCAACTGATAGTAAAAAGTTGGCCAATAACTAAAGTGGTAGACTCACAAATCGCAGCGCATCCCATACTGTTCATGCAACGCCGGTCTTTCGTAATGCATCCCCCAAACGGACAACCTAATGGATTGGCCATCTCTGTTATTAGGAGAACTGGAAATAACGAACTGAACAAACTAACCGATCAATAGACTTTTATAGGTACAGATGCTCTGATTACTAGATTTGATTTTAATCAACTCTGGAATACAATTTACGTTTCTGACATGTTATAGATATGATGATTATGAAATATTTTCGGTCGTGATGACTTAGATGTTTTATAAATACACTTAACATAACTGGAGCTATTTCGGCGAAACATTAAATATAGATAATAGCTAATAAATCATTAATATCAAAATAAATACGTAAACGTTTTTTGATATAAGATTTGCATTCATGGTTTCGTCTTACAATAAATTTCATTACATTTTACAAAGACAATGCATTCTACACCGAAATATAAGTAAGAAATAACTCTCAAAGAAGTCCGTTAATAGAAAACTGTCAACTAGACTCTCACTACGAATTGGAGAGCCTTTTTATGTGCAAATTACTGAATTCAAAGACCCAAAACTTTATGTAGATATCGTCTTCAAAGAAAAAAATATGCGTAATTTTCGTTTGTCAAGTACAGATAAGAAAAATGTTATTCTAATATGAAATTGCTCGTGATATTTACGAATAATAAAATGTTCTCGAATAGAATGACTGCTAGAGAATTGTAGGGGTCTTTGGGGAAATTACTGAACATGCACATAGATCATGCTTATTCATAACACTCTTTATCCAAAATAGAAGCATTCGCCAGAATTAATATTGAAAATTTAACAGTACCTAACGTGTAAATTGTATACATGGTTAAAAATAAAGTCCAATGGTACATTATTTACGCTGAGGGAAAACGTCGTAAATAAACCTACCTGTTGCCTGAACAGGTAATAGTTAGTGCTTGTAAATGGCGTCATGGCTTATCACCTGTCACATAGAGTACTGACTATCTGGTCAACACGTGGGTTGGAGGTAGCCATAGAATTACTAACTTCGCAATAACGGAGATGACACCTGAACCTCTGCCTACCTCTGACTGACGCAAGGATAATGGTCATGAACGCGTTTGTCTTTTGTCCAATGGTACGGACTGATTGATGTTAGTTTTGTTCCTATAATAAGGTTGGAAAAATATCAATGAAAAAAAGGCGTCTCAATAAAGACGCATATCACTTTTTATTTAATTTTAAAAGCAATTTCATTTATATCCATGTCAATAAGAGTCGGACAGTAAAATTTAATCATAATAACACAGCACCATACAGTTTCAAAAACAAACAATTTATTGCCAGTGATTTAATTCACTCAGCTGGTATCGTACCGTGCAACACGCGAAGTATTTTTAAATTGTTAAGTATAACATATTTATCGTTTCGTGACCATAATGTCGCATTCCAGGAATGACTCGGGAATACAGCTACAACCTCGTTAATAGCAGGGACTTAATAGAATTAGAACAAACAATTTTATAAATATGGAACATTTTTAAACAATTATAACATTTATTACATACATATAAGCATCTATGTATCTAAGGGCTAACCCCCATAGACTATATATCTTCACCTGGAACGATCACACATTCACTTTTAAATACATGCTGTTCTGTTCTTACATAATGTACATCCACCTTGAAAGAAATGTGTAACTTTTATTATTATACTGTTATTATTACACTTATTATTCGATGAATTTTGATTATCATAGTATGTATTTATTCAAATGCAAGTATATTATAACCATTATTTTTGTAATTCTTATAGTATTTTAACCAAACAAATATCTTGAGGAAATTAGTCTATTCCTTAATATAACCAATAGTGATCGTTAACCAATGTAGACACCACACAACATTGTCTCTATTGTTGTCATACACTGCTTATTTCCGATCTCCTATAATAAGGTGACTAGAGATCCCGCCATATAAATTGGCAGTTGGGGGCGTCGCCACAGTCGCGTAATTCAGTGTTACCAGTAAACACGCCAAAACTAGCACTCACTGTGCCATACGGCTCGATACATTATAGGTTTCATTTGTAACGGTCTTTGGTTGCAGAGCTATAAACTCAAATAAAACAAATTAATATATCAAAGCCAAAATATGTTTATTTAAAATAGGCCCTATCACAAGCTCTCTTTGATTGTTATCTTATGATCTAAGTATGACAACAATAAAGATTATTATTTTTATAATTAACAAACATAAAGATTACAAAGAAAGTGAGCAGTGTGCCAGTTTTTCCTTAACAATAATTATCATCCCTATCGCCTAACGTGGTAAACGGTAAAAAGTGGCTTTGTCCAGCTATCCTCAAAATAAAGATTTTTGCTTCTTAGCCACTCTTGCATCTCAAATTTTCGTGACGATATTGTTGGCAAACTTGGAACTTAATTTGTCGTTTCCGCCATTTCGTGTTATTTTGTTGTTGTTTACTGTTTGTATGGCACTGTGATTGCTAGTTTTGGCGTGTTAACTGGCAACAATGAATTATGCAACTGCGGCGACGCCTCCATCTGCCATAATATATTCAAAATTATAAATATCACAAGCGCTCTTTGAAAGTTATCTTATGATCTAAGTATAAATTAAAAAAACTATTTCAAACATGGCACTAAGCATTGTCTTTACATATTTTTTAACGAGGTTAGATCAGCGGAGACCCTAGCTTGGAGAAGAACTAACAAGAAACTCCGGAAATCAATTTATTATAATCACCCTTAACAAACATAAAAATTACAAAGAGTGGGCAAAAAACACAACGCTGGTAATACTAAATTTACCTTTCATACAAAATAACACGCAATGGCGGAAACGTCAAATTTAGTTCCAAGTTTGGCTACTGCCAATTTATGTGGCGGGATCTCTACCCTATAAGACAATTATGATAGAGGCATAACATCAAATGAAGCCAATGTTACTCTAGTGTGTTTAAGAAAAACATTACTAGCACAAATCTCTAACAAAACTACCTTCCTGAATGCAAAGCTGAAAAACTTGATTTAATATGCATTCCGAAATTCTTCACAGAGACGAGTTTTAATCCAGCTTCTGAAATAACAAATCCATTTTACATTTTTCCCAGTAGCGCTATATTTTCGGTTAGTAATGAAAACTGGCGTGGAATTGTTTACGAATTAAAGTCGTGATTGCGGAGATACAACTCGGATTGTCAACAAAAGCTGATGCGATTGTGTCGTGAATTAATTTTCAGTTCGGAACCTATTTTTATTTTTAAGTATATGTGGATACGTTTATTTTTGCTATGCATTTCATTAATTTGTTTGTGAAGTATTGATATAGTGCGCTATTGATTCGTTTTAAATACCTTGATCATGCTGTCATTGTATATTATTGTAAATTGGTTGTTAGAATATTAATTTTATTTATTACCAATCATTATAATCTAGTCCCTTTGAGTTAGGAAAAAGTCTAGATCATAGTTAGTATTTCTCGCTAATAATTGATTGAAATAGATTATAAGTAGCTTTATTTTCAGCATTAGATAAAAAAAGACGAAGTATTAAAGAGATAATCTTTATTTATAAGACGCGAATTTTACTTAATATCTATAAATACATACAATACAAAAACCCTTTGTTTACACTTCAAATAAACTTCACATACATCACCATTACTAAAATCAGTTTTAATTCAAAGCTCTAGTGTTTGTTTCTCCTGCCTTAGACCAAACACAGATTGAACATGACATTTAGACGGGAAAATGGGATGCTGTACAAACTAGGTCAGGCCTAAATTTAGACCAATATAATGAGATTATCGATGGGTTTGATGCAAGGCTTTTTAAATAAACTTAATAAAAATAAAGGAAAAACTTTAAAAGCGTAGTTACACGTACGTATTTCATGTATCTTGGGAGTGCTATTTCAATATATATATACCTTTATTAGTTACGAAAAACCAATGAATAGTGTCCTTTACTAATTCTCAAACTATACAAAACATCTCCAGGACAGTGTAAGTATATTTATCAGGTATGTTTAATGTGGAATATGGGTGATATGTCGCTAACCGTCTTTTATGACATACTAGAAAGATAGAATAGATAGATAACATTCTTATTACATTTCATTCAGTTATGTACAAATATAGAAAGGAAAATTGCATATTATATGTGAAGTTAATCTGATTCTATGATACACATGCTTTATTCGTTAAAACTACGTAATTGACAACTATTGTATTTCGGATTCAATTTACAGCTTTGACAAACGAGGCGTGCTGAACAAGTTTTTGTTCCACATGGTCAGAGTTTGGCTTCTAAATTATCATAGTCCCATCCATTTGTCCAGCGTCACAAAAACTTTTCATCAAGACCTACCGCACTTTGCTGTTAGTTTGAGCGCAGGGGTCTAAGTACCTTGGTTTTAAAAGAATTGAATGCGATGAATCTGATAAAAAAAATCTTTGGAAGTGCAATCAAGGCTCGCTCCGACACGCTATTTCCCAGGAGTGACTGTATATATGCCCAAGCTCTCTTTTCTGACGTGCTCTATTTGTTTGTCTGATGTAACCCAGCTTTGTGATATCCGGACTAAATCTGTTTTTACTTCCGCATACCTTTTAGATACATTTTTCTGAAAGAATTTCGTTTGGAATGATTTGTTGTACAGGTTGTTTAATAAACTATGCTTGGAGTCACAGTAGTAACGAACTAGTGTTTTATTGTTTACGTTTTTAAATAATAACACTGGTTGCTAACATTGATAACCCTGTTTTTCCATACTGGTAAGCGATATTAATTTAATGTTAGCATCTTGATTTTTTGACAAATAGTAAGGATAAACCTAAATAATTGACAAAGAGTAACGTATTTCTAAACGCTTTACCTTTATTAATTACCTTACCTTTATTAATTAAATTTGAACTTAATTATTTAGCATTAATCTAAATACTTGTTAAGTCTGGCAAATAAACAATAGGTCTAGCAATTGTTCTAGTCACCGAGACCTATGACTTTACCTAGGTCACAAACTTTACCCTGAATCTGTTTGCTCTATAGTACTAACTTACTAGTTGTTGTATAGAAGAAACTTTTCATTGTTTAACTTCATCGTGGTAAACAAAGTGCTTGTTAATAATCGATCAGCCCATTCACTAACACGATCAATTATTACAAAGTTGCGAATTTGTTAGACCGATATAAAATCAAAGTATTGTTCAAAAAGAGCCCCTGCGTTGTTCTAATTAGTTTCCAAAATATTAATGAATTAAACTCGTTTCTATTATATCAAAAATCAATTAATGACGTTGGCTTTTAAAGTCTAGAAAGTTCTATATTTATTTACCTCACTCATTCTGCGGTTTATTCAAAGTATTGCCATAGACATTTACGTATACGAAAGATAAGCAAAAATACCTTAATTTTCACCATTTACACGATATGCGATCAGTTTAGCTACATTTCGATCTTTCTTCGCCCACACAATCAGTGATATATAGGCTCTTCGGATGACACCCTTTGTTTACAATGTTTCTGTAATACGTCTTACTAGACCGACCATGTTTGTTTGTGTAAACACCTTGGAAAACAATCAAGGATTCAATTAAGTTCAATAAGTATGTACACGTACAAATACATTAAGTATTCCTCCCTGATATAGTACCCTGTAAATCTCTCAGTAAAAAGATATGTAATGTGAATAACTAAACAATATATTTCAACAACAATTCGGTATGATTTGATTGGGCATTGCTAAAAAGTAACCTAGGAGATATTATATCTCCGAGGTTCTGTCCACCCGAAAGGAAGGTGAATGTATATGTAGATCAGGCAATCAGGGAATAGGCGTGACGGTATATAAAGGTATATTCCAATAATAAAAAAGGAAATAAAGAAAAAAGTAAAGCAGCTTAAAAGCAAAAAAGGAAGGCATATTATTTTTAATCCTAAGCTTCAAGCTTAAAGATAGCAAATTCATAATTTCGCAAGGAAGCAGAATTCCCCATCCGTGAATTTTAATACAATCACGTCGGCAGAAGCAGCCACTTAATATATAAAGCCCACTGGACTGCGCCCAAGTAGTTTTCTGTGGTGTTATTTTATTTTTGTTTATTCATTTCGCCGAGTTGGTTTAGTGGTGCATCTGACACGATTTAAGTGGAGCAATAAGCTAGATTCTGGTGGAGGTTGATTCTACTTGCTTTTTTATTATTTTCAATAAATAGAAATATTTATGTTACGTTGTATTGTGTCATTTCTTACGACTCTCCAAGGAAATTGGCTGTTTTAATGAAATGAAATTGATGCATAGGTAAGAAAAGTGAATTATTATTGAAGAACTATCAGTTTCTTCCTAAACGGCCTGGAACGTATCATAATTTCCACTATTTTGCATTAAAAATAGGTAACTATAGCGTAATAAAGTAAGCAAGTCAAAACGGTCAGGTTGCGTTAGGTTAGGTTAGTTGGTCATAATGTAATATAGAGCACAATATTAAGCATTACACTGAGTAATTAATGTAATGACTATTATTTTTTTATCAGATTTCATATATATCACGAAAGCCTTATCACATCTTCATAAAGTAATATCTAAATGACATATAGATCGATAGCAAATTCATAACTAATACGACATATTATTTAAAGTAACTTATAACTGTACCTGAAATCAGAGACATAATTTTCTTATTCAAAATTAAAGCAAAAACAATACATACGTTCAAACATTAAAAGGGCAAAATGGTGTTAATAGTTATACTTGAGTATTATGTGTTAACTCGCAATATTATTCCTCTGGTGCAAACGGTGCCAAGTTGAATTGTTATTGCCCTGGTCTGTTTTTATGGTCGTTGCTTTCAAGACGCTCCTTGTCTATTTTCTAGAACAATGCCCGACACGGAAACTGCGATGTTCAGGATAAGGTTTTCAGAAACATCTTGCTGCGTCTGTTCTAACTCTTTGTTATTCTGCGCTCTTTTCTAGTTGTATAGTCGTTTACCGGAAGTAAATTTAGTTGGGCTAAGATAGGTTTTTTCATATTATAAAAGATTTCATAATATATTTGATTTGAATTCGACGTAGCTCAGTTGTTAGGGGCTTGACTCTGTATCGAGGGTGCAGGGTTCAAATCCCACTTGAGCATGTACCAATGGAAATGAAGTTTAATGAATTTCTATGTACATTTTCGTAATAAAAATCTATTTACGAAATGCGTCGAATACTACGGTGAGGGAAAACATCGTGAGGAAACCTACCTGTTCCCAGAACAGGTAATAGTTAGTGCTTGTAAATGGCGACATGGCTGACCACCTGTCACATTGAGTACTAAGTATCTGGTTAACACGTGGGTTCGAGGTGGCCATAGAATTACTACCTTCGCAATTGCGGAGATGAACACCTGAACCTCTGACTACCTCGCAAGGGTTAATGGTCGTGAATGCGTTTGTTTTGTTTTTGTATAAAAGATTTACCTTCTGTATAGTCTTTTTATATCGTGTTATGATACATACAAAGTGGCTTTTCCTGCAATTATCATGGGTTTTTGTGACATCTCGACTTTATTTCTTCTACAGGATCATAGATTTATTTTTCCAACATGGTCAAATATTCTATTTTTTTTTAAGAACTGTGTACATATGAATATCATCTCAATATAAATAGCGAATAATGGCACGTTATCCTGCATGTAAATGATATAAATCGACTTAGATATAATAAGTGAATAAGTGAATTTTTTTTACTATGGGCTGTGATGACGACAGATCTTTTTGAATATTATTTATAACGAACATAATAAATGCCCTTTATTATGACGATATAGACTTCATTATAATCACAACTTAAAATTTCCTCACTGGAAAACTAAACCGAGACTGAGTTCAACAAACATAACCCTTGCTCTATTGCTCAAAACATCAAAAATTCACACACAAACAAAATGAATAAAAGAAGGGCACTAAATAAAACAATTTCGACTTGCTGCCAAACATGACTCGTACCTGAGTCTTAAAGTTTCCGGCAGATACTTTAATTTCCCCCGGGGTGGATGCCGCGAACAGCTCATAACTCACGCGGAGTTAACATTTTGTCAGCTCACATTTATAAAGCACGCGAGTACTTCACACTTAAAAAGTTTTCTTGCGCTAATTCGACTTAATGGTTTGTGTAACATACGTGCTGGCTTGGTTTATTAAATGAGCTGGAACTTTGACTCGGCGTTATTAAGTTTTATTTCAGTTGGCACTTTTCTTACAGGTATTTTATTACATATTTAAGATCGTTTTTTGTATAGTATCAACATATTTATTCATATCAGTCAGGTCGATATTTTTCAGTTTAAATATTTACTATTTATTTTGTACTTAATTTACACGCCTTTATAATTACATTATATTTGTTGACGCCTCCTCTGTTTGTTTACTATGTAGTATTGCTTCTTCGTGCACGACATTTAAAGAATTCACATAAAAAATATATATAAAGATTTTTTCTCCTGGTATCACCGCCATCCCTAAGCCTGCAACACTGAATTATGAACTGTCACTTTTTGTTTCGTCGCGTGCGACCGGCATTTATTTAAAATAAAAAAGTGAGAAATAATTGTATTTAGAAATTAAAATGCATCGGAAGTCATCGTTACTGAAATCTGTTTTAAGCATCCTAGCTGATAATGAAGGTATGTTAATTTTGTTTTTAAAAGATATTTTCTTATGTATTTTTTAGCGTCATCCCGAGACAAGCGGTATTTGTATTGTCTTTGGGGACAAGATTGTGGGTTTTTTGATGATATAAACAAAGGAAATCTGTATTTTGGTAGCTAGTTTGTAACTATTCATATTCTAGTAAGAAAAATTTCGCACCAAAAATGGTTTATACGAGCTAAAATACAATTTTGAGGTAACACGAAAGTTTACACAAAAATTGTCTTAAAACTATTCATGGTTCATCACAATTAATATTCTAAGTATGATCTCGAGGTGACACGAGTGGTCACACGAATCAGATACAACTTTGAGGTAACACGAGGGGTTACACATAAGTTGGCTTAAAGCTGTTCATAGCTGAACACACTCAACTTAAATGATCTCGAGGTGACACGAGGGGTCACACGGATCAAATACAACTTTGAGGTAACACGAGGGGTTACACATAAGTTGTTTATAAAGTCAGATAAAGTATGTTTATTGATCACAGTAACACCATAACGATCTTGAGATAACACGAGAGGTTATACAGATCTTTAATACAATTTAATTTATGGAACTATACCAGTAAATTTATTGCAGTTCCTAAAAGAAAAGGAGTTCTCTATTCTGATGACGATTCATCTGATGCTGAAGAACCTTATCACAGACCAAAGAGGTCCCGAATAAGAAAAATTTCCTCTTCTAGCAGTGAAGATAATGAACAGGAATTTTTGAATATAATCGGGGAAAACAAGACAGTTACTAAAGAATTTTTCATAAATGAAAAATTAGCAACTATATGGCTGGACATACTGAAAAATGGACTGGAAAAAGACAAGAAAGATAAGATTATTGATGATATAGACTCAATACAAAATTGTGATGTCAAACCACCAATACTGAATAAGGAAATAGTAAGCACTCTTAATAATAGCTCCAAGACCAGAGATGACAAACTGAAAGAGAAGCAGTCCCAGATGGGAAACATTATTAATATTCTTAATAAGGTCTTAAAATCTGAAATTACCAAGAACAATAAAGAGAACATAAAAGACATATCAGATTCCATAAAGCTTCTTTGTGACTTACACCACCAAGAGAGTAGAACTAGGAGAGCAGTTATTCTCCCTGGGTTAAATAAGGAACTTAAAGATTCTCTAGAAGAAACACCTATAACAGAAACACTATTCGGTTCGGACATACCAAAAGTGTTGAAACAGAACCGAGACATTGAGAAGTCTCGAAAGGAGTTGAAGAGGACATCTCATACTTTAAACTACTGGGGCCCGTCCACTGCCCAAACACCACCTCCAGGCGGGCATCAACAATATCAGCAGAGGCAGACTCCACAAAACCGACGCAGTTTCAATGCACTACCTCCAAGTCGATTTCAATCTACTCGACCTTTCCAGAGAAGAGGACTAAAGAGGAATTACTATACTCGGGGTCAACAAACTCATCCTCAGCAATTCAATCAGAGAACTCAAACATGGAAAAAGCATCGTTAGAACAGGTAGGAGCTAAATTTGCTGGTAGACTTTCACTTTTCTACAAAAATTGGTGTAATATAACTCAGAATAACACAATTCTTAAATGGGTAAAATCAGGCTATAAGATTCCATTAATTAAAGACAATATTACCCAAGAAATTATTCCAAATAATAACCATTTTAAGGCTGAGGAATTATGTAATATTTCTGAATGTATTAATAAGTTATTTAACATAGGGGCTATTATAAGGTGTCAACCTTGTGAAGGTCAATTTTTATCAAAAATATTTTTAGTTCCTAAACCTGATGGTTCCAATAGGTTAATACTCAATCTAAAATCTTTTAATAATAATGTTAGGACACATCATTTTAAGATGGAAGATATACGAACAGCAATTAAACTAGTTAATTTGAATTATTATATGGGCTCCATTGACTTGAGAGATGCCTATTTTTTATTAAATATTGATTCATCAAGTAAAAAATATCTTAGATTTATGTTTAATAACATAATTTATGAATGGCAGGTACTTCCATTTGGTCTTTGTAGTTCGCCATATGTATATACAAAATTATTAAAACCAGTTTTATATCATTTAAGGCAAAAAGGATTATTGTGCATTAATTATTTAGATGATTTCCTATTAATTAATAAGTCAGAGCAAGGCTGTCAAGATGACATATCTAGAGTAGTTCATTTACTAGAATCTCTAGGCTTTGTAATCAACATTAACAAAAGCAGTTTAATACCCTCTCAATGTTGTAAATTTCTAGGTTTTATTTTAGACACTAAAACATATTCTCTCTCTTTACCGAAGGATAAAAGAATTAAAATATATGAACTAATTATTAAGGTTATATCTTGCCCATATATGTCTATAAAATTTTTTGCTTCATTAATAGGCAGTTTAGTTTCTATTTGTCCTGCCATTCCATATGGTTTACTCTATACTAAAAGATTAGAACGCTGGAAATACTTGTGTTTGAGAGCAAACAATAATAATTATGAAGCTAACATCTACTTATCTCAAGATGTTTTAAAGGATTTACATTGGTGGAAAGATAATGTTTTAATTAAATCAAATCCAATAAGAAAAAATGTGTATGAAAAGATAATTTACTCTGATAGTAGCCTAACTGGCTGGGGCCTAGTACATAATTATGATAAGTTACACGGGTTTTGGTCTAAAGAAGATAGAAAACGTCACATAAATTATTTAGAATTAAAAGCATTATATTTTGGGTTACAATGTTTTGCGGAGAACAGTAATAATAGTGAAATTCTACTCAGATGTGATAATACTACTGCTGTAGCATGTGTAAATCGCATGGGTAGCATACAACATCCACACCTTAACAATTTAACTAGAAAGATATGGAAGTTTTGTGAAAAGAGAAATATTTTTGTTTTTGTTTCTTACATAAATACTAAAGAAAATTTTTTGGCTGATAAAGAGTCTAGAAAGGTTAATGAAGAAACAGAATGGGAATTAAATCAGTATGCATATGAGACAATAGTTAGGCAGTTAGGAAAACCAGACATTGACTTATTCGCAACAAGAATAAATGAAAAATGTGAAAAATTTGTATCTTGGCATCAAGAACCTAATGCCTATGCAGTTGATGCATTTACCTTAAGTTGGCATGACTTAAAATTTTATGCTTTTCCTCCATTTGCTTTAATATTGAAATGTTTAAGAAAGATAGAAACTGATAAGGCAGAAGGGCTTATAGTTGTACCAAACTGGCCAAGCCAAACTTGGTGGCCATATTTTATGCGACTTAAGGTATCAAAATTAGTTGTTTTTAAGCCTAGTAAAGATCTTTTATTATCTCCTTCCAGTGCTCATCACCCATTATGCCAGAATCTTACAATGGTTGCTGCAACGCTATCAGGCAGGCATATATAACCAAGAAATTTCCTGAAGAAAGTATAAATATTATGATTAAGTCTTTATCAGAAAACACCCTGAAGCAATATGATAGTTCTCTAAAGCAATGGTGGCAATTTTGTGCTGAAAATACTATAAATCCTTTTGAAGCTTCAGTACAACAAGTTGTAAAATTTTTAACTAAGAAATATAACGATGGTTGTGCTTATGGTACCTTAAATAGTATAAGAGCTGCTTTATCATTAATTTTAGAATTAGATTTAGGTTCCAACAAACATGTGAAACGTTTTTTTTGTGGAATTTCAAATTTAAGGCCCAGTCGGCCAAAGTATGATGAAACTTGGGATCCAAATATAGTATTAAGTTATATTTCTAAATTATTTCCAAATAAAAAATTAAAACTAGAACTTCTTTCAAGAAAATTGATTATTTTAATGAGTCTTATAACTGGTCATAGATTACAAACCATGTCCTTAATTAGAATAGATAACATTGAAATTAAAGCTGATTGTATTATTATAAAAATACCAGATAGAACTAAGACCTCCAAATTTAATAAGTTTCATCCTATATTAAAGATACCATTTTTTAATGAAAATGTAAGCATTTGTCCAGCTACAACGCTAAAAGATTATTTAGTTATGACAAAAGATTTAAGAAGTACTGAAAAATTGTTTATTGTTTGTAAGAAACCACATAAAGATGCATCTACACAGACCTTAGCACGATGGATCAAAAACATTATTACAAAATGTGGAATTGATATAAATTTATTTTCGGCTCATTCAACTAGGCATGCGTCTACCTCGCTTGCATTTAGAAAGGGAGTTTCTATTGATACCATCAGAAAGACTGCTGGCTGGACAAATTCCTCTAAAACATTTGCACAATTTTATAATAGACCTTTAATCAACAGTGATGATTTTGGCTTAAGTATACTTAATAATTTTGAAGAATCATTATGTTGATTATGGGTTATCACAAATTTTTATACTCTTTAATTACAATTGTGTTGTAATTTTTAATTTGTATTTTTTTTTCCAAATTGGTTATACCATACTAATAAATAATGAGTGATTCTCGATTCAAATTTTCTTTTCTTTAAACATCTACATAGTAAACAAACAGAGGAGGCGTCAACAAATATAATTATTAGATCAAAGTAGCTTACCTGTAAGTGCTCTTCGATCTAAATTATATGTAGTTGACGCCTCCTCTGTTTGTTTACTATGTAGTATTGCTTCTTCGTGCACGACATTTAAAGAATTCACATAAAAAATATATATAAAGATTTTTTCTCCTGGTATCACCGCCATCCCTAAGCCTGCAACACTGAATTATGAACTGTCACTAGTTGAAAGTAAAACAAGATTCAAATTTTTAAATAGGGTAAATAAAATCAAGGGTTGGGTTTGTACAGAGGAGGCGTCAACTACATATAATTTAGATCGAAGAGCACTTACAGGTAAGCTACTTTGATCTAATAATTATGGTTTTTTTTTTATCTTAACTGGATGAATAACCAGTTTTTCAGAGATCCGAGACCACTAAAACCACGACTAATATGTATATATATATATACGTAAATTACATTCATCATTTATGTATTGACAGCTAATGAAATAAGTTTGTATGCCGTCAAATAAGTAATCATGCAACACATTCCTCGGAACACAATTCACAAATATCCAGAGACTAATTAGTGTTAGCTTTAGGTTGTCGGGCCTATCGAAGCGGTGTTTACCACCCTAAAGTTTAATGAATCAGTGATTTGCTCTGACCCTCCACGGTTCGTTATTTATTGATGTTGCTAATCAGACAAATGGGTAATCCATTAGGTACACGAACCGACATCCGTGCACATGCATTCGGTTGTGTCCGATGATGAGAGTGCGTGCTGTTGTCACATGTTTATTCTAAATTGGAGCTTTTGGAGTAGAGCAGCGACCTCTGTGTTTTGAGTGGAAATGCCAAAACCGCTGTCGGTTTTGAAACCTCAGAATTACTACGAATGTAAAATTCATTTCAGGTAAAATTAACGCTCTAATATTATTTGAGAATTTATTAATTTAGCAAAAAAGTGTAAAAATCTCTCATTCATTGATTCTTGAAACTGTAAAAATCAAGTTTTGTATGTTGGTTTACCCTAATATTAACTACGATCATTACATTAAAAGTAAAATAACTCCTGCCAATTTATTTCAGATTTTAATATTGTCGCAAAAAAGTGTATATAGGTATAAACATGTTCATTTTGTAACGATTCCAAGTAAGATTTGTATAATGGTTAATATAATAATTAGTTTACTAGAGCTCTAAAAATATTTCAGGGCACGTAAAGAAAATATGAATTCATTTCTAAAGTAAAGACAGATCTCAAATGTATCCCTTAATGCCCCATTTCCCAAACAAGGACGGGTCATGTTCTGACACTGTCTCGGAGGATTTCTACATAATACGCTAAGTCTTTTGTTACCTAATTTCCTTTCAGCTCAAAAGCAATTGCGAGAAGCATCGCCGTATGAAGTTTACATAAGGGTGGATTATATTTGAAGACCTACAAATTTACGGTTGAGTTTACCTATTCTGAATAACACACAAAGGGGTCGTCTGACGAATATTAATAATTCGAAATAGGCTCGCTTAGGAAACTTTGCGCAATGTTGGAAGTCATATGGATTTGTTAGCCTGAATTCGAAGCTTCAATTTGAATATTGGGTAAACAAGATGTCGTAATTTAAGTTAACCTTATTCTTGCGATAAATATATTTGGTATATTCACATTTGCGATTATGTAAACAAACCCAGAAAGTTACGTACGTGATTTTATTACATAAAAATACAATAACAAATTTATCCTTTAATCCTCAGAAGTGGCATACTACGAGTCTACTTGCTAAAAACTTTAAAACTATATGTAACCAGAAATGACTGAGGGACTACCGGACCTAAGGTGCCTTAATGCGCTAAACAATATTTCTTATAAATGATATGGTTATGCTGCAACAGTAATATTATAGTTGACTACCTCTGTGACGCGAACGGCTATCTGTCTAAACGCTAATCATGAGGTTCGATTCCCTGTGGAGACAAGAGTTCGGAACTACGGTTTCGTTTGATTTTCAGTCTTGTCATTGAATATACATGCCAGGAGAAAAATTGAATTTATCTATGTTTAAAAAGTATATTATATTTATTAAAATATCTCCTTACGACTTTGAACACAAGTATTCAATGCATTAAACAAGGGGCTAATTAAAGTGATGTAATTATTATCCTACGACCTAAAACGAGCAAACGGGCGTAAGTATAATAATTGATTAAATAAATTGTTCATCTGTGGTATTTCACGTTATAGAAAACTTGGCAAATTATATTTCCTTATTAATATTTCCCCTGTTTATATTAAAAAAACTATAAAATATATCTTGTCAACAAGTCGGTTTTTTATAAGTTCGACATAAGACAAAAAGGCTCGTCTTAACAATTATTAATCTTGACGATTCACTACGAGGTTTTTAACAATTATGTATTACTTCATAAACAATGAGTAATTAAGTTCAAATTGCAATACAATACATATAAGCAAGCCTTCTACAATAACCGCTCCACTGAACTCCAAGTTGGCAGAAGCCATTGTCAAAAGGGCGGAATCGGCCCCACTTATTAATTAATCAGGATCGTCTGAGCAAACAGTGTCGGTAGGCGGAAACCTGAATTGATATTTGAGTTGCCGACTATGGAGCCAGTATTGTCTGACAGGGCTGCTTCCCGTCCAGCCCTTTGTGTCATCATTTTGTCTATTATGACGGCGGCTTAATTGGAGGGAATTGGCTTGTCGATATCTCGCCTGAAATTTTGATATTCGGACGTTTTGTCGGAAACTGTTCGCTTTGAGCTTGGCACAATGGCTGGGTTTCTTTGTCATCGTTTATTAAAGTGTAATAAATTGTAATTGTTAATTATTGAACGCTGTGATACTTAATAAATACTATTCTTTATATTCACTCTAAAAATAAAGAGTCATGAAATTCTTGTAAATATTAGTAGGGTGTTGCTATCTGATCATCCAAAGACTAGTACCCTCAATTATTTAAACCTCTTCCAATATATTAAAAACAAAGCCATCTACTTGTCCTATTTCCTTCACATATGTATTCGCACGGTCCTATGTCACGAAATATCAATGATGAGTAAGACGAATGACCCAATCAGTGCTCCAGTGTCGCCATCTACAATGCACGGCCTGCGTTGCCTTCAAATATCAATTACGTCACAGTGACAGGAGGTGTCTGTCTCCAGCGGTGCCTGTGATTAATTAATTAGGGGCTGACTGCAATTAGCCTTGTCTGGCTAACCTTCAATGACAGGACACTTATTTGCGTCATTCTTAATTTGGTGCCTCGATATTCGGGAGGAATCCAATTATTGGCTAAGATTATAAGAATCGTTATTTTTTCTTAGTAAAAGAATTTTAAATTTTTAGGGAGAAAATGGAGATTACGTTTTTTAGAAAAAAGTTAAAGGTTTTGTTTTGTTTTGCTTTTATTTTAAAAGGATATATATATATAACAATGGGGCAAGAAAAATCATGAATTCATAAAGTTAGTTTCTATGTTTCAATTTGATACTAATCGGTAAAATAATCCATTTAGAAAAGAATCATAATAAAAATTCTAAAAAGCATTAACCGTAGCGTCGTCGGATTTTCTGCCATATTTCCCAGAAACCCAAATACAAATCCCTTGTCATTCGTAGAACCACCCAACCGTATTCAAATAGTCAAAAGCCCTCATGGGATGACACAAAAATTGTATGTATCTCAAATCCAGAGTCCAAACCCCTCTTTGCGACGATTGCACTGCAATGAACATGTCGAGTGCACATGACAGCGTAATAAGCTCACACCACCGAATATCTGTTATACAGAAGGATACATTCCTCATTCATTTGGCTTTGTATTTCAGGAAATATGAGTGATGAATTACATGAATACAAAAATAAACATTACATAAATTATATCGAGGAATAAGCGTACGACGTCATTAATGACAATTAAAATATAATTAAATTATTAATGCATCAACCTTATGTCACTGAAATATCTTGAATTGTTGTAATTGTCTGTAAGGACTTACATAACAAATATTAAAAAATGTTTGTAATACGTGTCAGAACATTGGAAGCCTTTGTATCTACGTTAGTAAGTAACGTTTATAGCCTTTGTACATCATATTATTATGCGTGCTGAGTCTATTACTATTGGCCCTTATTATTAAGAGGAAAAAAGTTAATTTGCAATAGAATAACAGATTATGTATGAAGTTAGTTACACGAGTACGAGTATTATAATCTAATGAAAGTAAACTGAGATTATAGGAGTTAACATTCTGCTCCAGCTACCAATGACACTCACATACACGCCAATGGATATTACCGTGTATTTTCACCAAAAATTTCAACCTTTTGTATACATTTGGGGGTGTAACGTTACAAATAGTGTCAGCACAATAGAACTGCAGTGCAGTGAGTGCGAAATCTTGTTTTGAACAATAATAGATCACGGTGAAATTCGTACTTAAATTTGAAATTCGATTTCTCGATAGAGGATAATAAATCTCTCCCAATCATTGTAAATCTCTATTGATTTTATCCCAATCTAAACTAACCATCAGAATGGGTTTAATATTACAGTTCATATTACCTAGATTCATTAAATTACTCTTTTGAGAAACTCCAGTATATAATTTGATTACTAATCCAGGTGGAGTAAGGGATATTATGATCGTGTTACATTAGATAAAACTTGTTTTGACTAATAGACCATTTGTCTAATTTTGTGCTGACTTTCAGTACAATTTCTCAATTACAGCGATGCACATGACATCTGCGAGTACCTTACAAGAGAAGAATGTAATTAAGTATATCACATGGAATTACTCATATTATTATGTATGGACATACACTAGTTATAAAACCAAGTATGTTCTACAGTCCCTTAAAAGTATTTCATAAGTGAATAAGTTAACACGAATCATAGATAATCTTTTCAATCGCTGAGAAGATACGATCACGACATCCAAATCGGAATTCCTTTAATAAAGTACTTGAACATAGAAGTATATATTATCGGTTCGCGAGAATATTCCAATAACTTTTCTTACGATCTTGGCAAGCGCTTTCTTTGATTTCCTTTCATTTCCTTCGGAAACTTAAATAGAACTGAGAGCACTATGGCGACGTCCACCGGTATCAATTATTATCTGAAACACGAAACTTCTCATCGGTTCGCTCCCTCCTTTAATAACATCCCTAAAGATCCGTAACAAAAAAAAGGGAACATTCATTTTCAAATACTCAAGACGCAGTAAATATTTAGAAAAGAAGTTTATGTTTGAAATGCGCTGAAATGCAATAAAATAGTATAGTATTTTGATGCATATTGCTGAAACTTCTTTTGAATGTGCATAAAATGCTTTTTAGTTGATTACCGTGTATGTGATGAGGGCTTGTTAATATACAAAACTTAAAATCTACATGTCCTATATCTATGAGTTAAGTGTAATATTTGTAGGATCAATCTAACGAAAGATTCCTCAGAACTTTTTGACTATCCATCCATTAATTATATACGCGTGAAAGTATAAAGATAGTAAGTATTACAAACTCAGATACGAATTAAAATTGCCATGAACTTTTCTCAATGATATTAGTTCCCAAGAAACAACTAGCTAAATACGTTAACATAATTCCTTCCAAAATCACACGTGTTGTAATTGATCAACCTCGCCTCGGACTTTATTCAGTTCCCCAGTGCAGGCGTAAAGCGGAATAGACCCATTCATAATAAGTGATGCAATATCGAAGGTTCTTCAGGCAATAGCTCCGAAGTAGGCTACTTGGCACGAGAGTTATGCCTGACACAGTTGGCAGCTACGTATTCTAGATCTCGTTGTCTCAAGAAGAATGAGTTTGAACGACATTATGGAAGTCATTCTGTTCCGAAAGCGGATTTGAAATTGAGTTGAAGACGCTGCATAGACGACTGCCTGATCAAATTCTGTTTTGCACAAAGAGACGAGATTGTAGGTTTTTCTAACAATGTATTCGTTTTCGGTCTTGTTTTGGTGCGTTAAGAAAATTTTACGTTCATTTATACATATATAAAAATATTATACTTAAAAAATGTTTGAGGTTGAGCTATCTGATAGGTATTTTTCTTTCGTACTTTGTCTTTTAATCTATCATACTTGATTAAAACAGATTTTCTTATTTTTAACTTTTGCAGATATTCATACGGATCATTCCGATTCAACGGTAATTTTTTTGCTAATGTAATGCAATAAAAACATGCGTACAATTTAAATAAACATCCTTGATAAAATATTATCACAAAACGCGAGCTTACAAAACACATGTCATGTTAAGGCTCTGTTTAACAAGTCATTGTCCTAAAAACATCTAATTAATTAAAAAAAAGCGTAAAACACAAAGCTCCACAGCTCCACGTACAGAAAGTTAATTACTAGACGATTAAACGTGATAAATTGCAGACTTTGACCCTACAAAACAATGGAGTTGAGCTCATAATGGCCTGAATATGTCGTATGTGGGGTATAGGGACAAATTTATGTGGTGTACTCGCAAAAACGCTACACTGTCCAACGAGAAAGATACTCTGGACGAAGCTAGTTTGACATCGGCACGAAAACAGCTTATTTATATGAAAAGTTTGGACTGGGCACAACAGTAAATCTAGCAGTATTTGTAGACTTGTATATGAATATAAATGGATAACAATGACAGATAAGGATGAGATAAGAGTTAAGAAATGTTATGAATACCTACTAATTAGTTATTATTTACAAGTGTAATTATTGCATTATGAAATACATAAGATAGTAAACTTGAAAAAAGAGTTGACGATTCTTATAAATGACACATAAAGAGAAACCAATTTGTTTTTTACGAACATTTTATAGCATACCCAGTAAAAGTTATTTAAAAAATTCATGCTCCCCACTAAAGTTTTTATTCGTGGAAAATATTCGGTAATTTACGGTATAGCACTAATAAAATAAGAAGCAAGTAGAAGCTTCACTTAATTGTTATCGCTCACTGTTTTATGTTCATTTTATGTGACGAAAGAAACAGTCGAATTTTAAATCTAATTTTTTACTACATCATTTAACAGCAGGATATCATGGCTTCGTGTTATAGTGACGCTGAACAGTAATCCAAAAAGCCATGATCGGAAACAATCAAGTGTTGTAAAAACGCATTTAATGTTCAATTTTATTACATTCCAAACATTGTGATGTTCATTTGTTAATACTTAAAATGTAATAGTTGGCATTAGGGATTCCAACTTTGGTTTTACAATTCATGCATTCGAATTGCTAAATTAAATCTCAAAAGCAAATTTGAGTAAGTTATTTAATTAAAATTCAACTTCACGTACGTTATTATAATTGTTTTAGCATCGATTTTTGTTAATATGGAATAAAAAATTACTTCCAATACAGAGTAGTATTAAAATATGCCTGGACGTTAAAAAAGGTCATAAATATTAGTAATGTTAGTTAATACTTAAGCAGAATTATAGTTCTTATTTAGGTAAACTTATCTATTAGCTGGGCAGTGTAATTGTTTCAAATATCAGACTCAAAAAACATTTGTGTGCATCGTTTTTAACAAAAGCACATTAAAAAGAGAACAATTTGTATGACAATAAATTCTTATCTTTCATGCAATCGTACTGTCCAACCAATTAGGCTTAACTCAAAATATCCATTTATATCAATTCGGAGTCACGCTCAATTTGGAATACCAAGATTATTGTGGTTAGTGTTAAAAGGGTTTAAAGTGTTTGTAGTCTATTTGGTTAGGAGCTTAACAAAGAGTGACGTTTTGAAAGAGCATGTAATTGAAATTTATTTACTTACCCTGACTGTTCCAGTGGCGTTCATTGGAGTCAATTTATTATCTTAATGCGATGTCTTTGTTTGTATTAATTATTCGAAGAATTATTTATTACTGTAGACATAACGTAAAAACAAACTTACTTTAATTAATTATGGTTACGGGACAAACATAAGTATGCTCAAATGAATATAAATATCATCAAATGAAAAGCAGGTACAGTCTGATAAGCTGCATTTGTGAAATAGGTATGTACCTTGTTTCACAAAAATGATGGTGGAAACTAATAGTGTAATAATTATTGCCACTTGTAGACATATTGGCAACCTTTCATCTCATTTCAAAATACAATCGCATCTGTGATACAGGTTAGGAATAAATTTACGTCTAAATTTGTACAAGTTCATTTTTTCGCTGCATGGATTCACTGTGTGTTCATTCCTTTATCCTTTAAGCCAAAACAGAAACTAGTTCTTATCTCGGACAACCTTAGGCTTTACCATTTGTATTCCATCTGTATCTATCGGTCCACTATCTACATATTCAGATTTGTTTACTGTCAGGGCTCGCATGACGGAGCGTTTTTTAAATTGAATGGGTTTGATTTGTCACTATAAATACGTTGTTTATGCATGCAGGATATCAGAGACATGGCCTTCCGATCATCGAATTTATATTGAACAGTAAAAGGAGCCACAAAAATGCGACGCATATGTGACTTGGCACTATCAGCCGTCCCATCTAGTTGGAACCAATGGCCTTTTAAGAACAGGTCCACCCTGTAATGTCATTTGGACGTAGAATACATTTGAATAGGGTTTCGCCCACCTCATCAACATAAGTATACAATACTGAGGAATGCTCGTCCATGATATTACCATATCGATGTCTGCCAGTCGATGGCATTGTCGCGTTGACGCATCGGACGCACCAGATATCGATCACGGAGTCCTTATTCAGTTTAGTGTAAGCATACTTCTAATTCCTTATAACTTTCTCGTAGTAAGTGATTAAACAATTAAACTTATAGTATTGATAAGTTCGTAAATGTTATCTAGCTATTACAGCATTTTAAGGATCATATGTGAATGTGTCCAATCGTTTAGTGATGATTTGTAGATTGTAGTAGATAAGAAAAAAATTATCTTAGCCTACATTAACATAACAAATTTGCGATTGGCATACACATTATACAAAATATTAATAAACTTAAATCGGAGTAGAACTATTTCGATTTCCAGAATATAATCGCGTAGCATATAGTTCGATTACATTCTTTTTCTTATCCTGAGCTCCTGATCTATAACGATTCGATTTTTTCTGTATAACATATTTATTACCTATAAGTCAAGTTATAGGTATTAGCATTATGACTTCATACTTATTTGGAATAGCCATATGAGTAGTCGAAGCACACTTTGGTTCAGCTTGATTGGTGAGATACTGTAGTGTATCTGTCCAAGAGGATATAGGTTATCTATTGTGATTATTATATACTCATACATCAAAATTGCTATTGATCGAGTCTCACAAACACTCATCCCGGAATTGAACATGTTTGACTATACTTAAGTTTGAGATAAGAGGACATGTTTTTCTTGCGTAGTTTTAGCAATACTACACATACATATGTACATTAGAATACACATTTTATAGTTTAGTACACTACGTATGTTTATTTTTGTACACATTTCAGTTTTCTATGTAAATTTTTACTTTTCGTTTGGGCAACTGAACTTTAGAATCTCATCAGCTTATACTAGAGCAACATTTGAAAACAAAAGATCAAGTAGTACTAAGCGTGGGCTTACGATAATCATGAATATTGTAAACGCACCTACGCTTTGTCAAAATTTGTTCTTACTACTTGCATAGGGTACGACAAACGAAACACTCTAAATGTGAATACAAAATTTGGTTTCATAATTATCTACACTACATTTGGTTTCATGTCACACGTCTAAAAGAAACTTAAAGATGGATTTTAGTATTTCATTAGGTACATCCTGTGATACAGTTGAGATAATATTGGAACGACACACGTAATATATAAACGTCTTAGGTTTATCAAGGTCTCAAATAGAATAAGGTAGTCTTCTTAATCCTGGCAATTTTATAAAGGCAAAGTAACAGGTAATGGATTACCCTAGTTGTGTAAGGAACGTTATTCATTAGCGATATTTGTTAATGGTTTTGACTGGGAATAAGTAAGTGATAAATAACAACAAACTAAATGTGAATGTAAGTTTCTTGTCATTTTTTGCTGCATAAACTCTCAGGGGTTATGTATACGAGTATGAGACATGCACTCAATATATTTTGCTTTAAGATTCGGTCGATAATATAGACACAGCATCTACTAAATCTGTAGTAGGTACCCTATGTCTAGAAAATAGTTAAGGCAAAATACATGTACCTGATACATGTTCGTTCTTTGATCTACGAGATTATGTCGCCGTCGATCGAATAATATACGTATCAATAAACCAGGTCACAACGCAGACCACATTATGTCGTAAAACAAGAGCAGGGCTTGTTTCAGTTCGACTCGTTAACAATGTTGTTGTCAATGCAAAATATTCGACTACTTTTACTATGACGTCATAAAATTTATTGAGCACGATAAATTTTACTATGCTATGTTGATGTACGACGTAAATTTTCGATTAAAACTAGTTTTCTATCTCAATCACATTCAGCGGTGTAAGCGTCATACATAACTTTAGAACTCTTTGCAATAAACTATTTGATATTTTTGTATATACATACTATACATTTCTGCTCTCATCTCCAGCTAGTCTAATAAAATTCCCAATTGTTCTAAAAATTAATGCATTAAAATAAGTATCTAACCTTTTTTCTCAATCTATCGTTAGAGTTAAAAGCATGTAAAAATCCTGAAAGAAAACTTAAGTTAACCAAGGATAAGAATCTTCAAGAATCACGTCACCTCGAAAATTACGAGCATATGAACGCGGGTGTATGTAAAAACGTAAAGAGGACCCACTAATGAAAATCGTGTCAGTCAACTTATACAAATCTATGGATATGGTATGTTACAGTCATAGAAGCACGATATAAGTTTGACTGATAACATCACAGTATAATGACCGGCCGTGAGAGCAATGATATGGCTCGATCTGACAAAGACGTAGAAGTGTGACTCAATCACTTAAGTTCGACAGCATCGACTCACTCATTAGATTCAACTCCGGAAGCCAAGATACTGTCTCGACATGACGTAAATAAATTAAGTCTGCTTTTAATGCACGCATGCAGCGATTTTGTTTTGTTTTGATGCGTGAGCACTGATGGGAAACAAAAGAAATTCCATGCGTCATAAAGTTTGTCAAACGAAAATGTTCTGGACTGAATATTTTGGTATTTATGGTGTGTGATTTTTATTACGTAACGTGTAGAGCGAAATTATTTTATTTTTCTTAATATATAACTTAGTGTGTGAAATATACAAAGTTCAATGTATCTCCAACAAATTACAATATAATGTTGAAATAGATACACTCACATTAAACTAACGATATGTTAAAAAATACATCATTACAGAAAAGACAATGTCAATACAATTAAGTCAAAATATAAAAAGATCAATTGCAAAATAAACTTTCCCGATGTAAAAATGGATGATTATTTGTTCAGTGGGATTAATATGTAAGCCATTTTATGAAAATATCATTCGAAGAGGAAACGAGCATAAAATTATCAGTGGAATGGCAGAATTGTGGCACTCCGATAGACAGATAGACTGGCAGGTTGCCGCTCAGCTTACGAGGGAAACTGGCAACATTAAAATATTTATAGTTGTTCAAAATAATACAGTTATTTATTGCAACCTTCTCTTTTATTAACTGGAATAAATAAATGATTACGTACATAGCAAACAATATTGAAACATAAAAATTGTAAATACTTTGTGTACCACGAAATTGCTATGTAAGTTTTTAGTCTTTTATGATTCAGTTTGAAGGGATATACATTGCCAATGCCTCTAGTAATGGTCACATACACTATTAGGAAGCCTGCCTACCTGTGGCAAAGTAATATTGTGTATTGTCATCATGCCAACTTAATTAGTTTATATTCTATCAGTCGTCTAGGCTATTTGCGTAATCAAATGCCTTCTCTTCCACAAAAGTGGACACTGAAGTTTCTGAAAATCCTGCTATTCTACTATTGCCAGTCATTATGCATGCATAGTGCACATATTCGTATGAAACCAACCAACTTTTTTATTACACTACACAAGCTTAGGAACGTACCAACAATACAAGGATATTGTGAACCGTCTCATTTAAAGTAGCCAGCAGCTATTTAATCCCGGATGCAAACAAAGCGAGGAAACTTTTTGAAAAATTCAGAGGACAGTACTCTGGATCCTGAATTAGTAGTCAGTTCGCAGCAAACTCGGAGACTTGGCCGTTAGGTCTAACTACAAAAGCTAATGCCAGCCAATAATCGTTATCGTCAAGATAAGTGCCTTTACCGGGTGCCGATTCATTTAACGAATTTAACTTGGATAGAATTGGTCCCAAGGGATGTGTTTAAAAACACGAAGGAGGTTTTTATTTTACAACCTTATTGGTAACGCAATTTTGGGCTTTTACTTTCCTGATGCTTAGGAGGTCAACTCACCTTGAGTTATATTCGTGTATATGAGCACGCGTCTCATTTACGTCTTTATATGATATTAAAAAATATAAGGAAGTGTATATTTTTACATAAATTATGGCATATCATAAAGCTACCACCTTTATATTCCATTTATAAACCTAATATGTTGACAAAAATTATATTGCAAAATTGAAATCAATTAATTTTTATATTATTTATACTACAGAAATCACTTTTCTGGAGCCATTTTGTTACTCTCATCAACCTTTTTAAAGTCGTCAATTTGTCTTCAAATGATGAAACTTATACTCATCGATTTCTTGAATAAGGCTCTCGCGTACCAATTGGTTTGAGATAGGACACGTTTAATTAGCCTAAGCATTTTAGTAGGGCAGGTGGTGTCCCAAAAACACTGGGAAAATAGGTTTTGTCATCGTTAAGGAGTTTGAAATTCTGTTTCTCTTAGAAATATTCTTCAAAACACTTTTTCAGCATAAATATATTCATATTACACGAATTTAACCGAATTATTTTTGTAATAATTCTTAATAATGCTTCAATCAGAAAACAGAGTCAAGGAATATCTATCTTTGAATCGTATTTTTCTTTATGGTATATAGTTGTTTATTACATAGTTAGTCACTATATTGTATACTTTTTGATAATAATACCATAACTTTGACTAATAATGTCCATTAGATTATTCTCATAGAACGAAAAAAACAATGCGAAGATAAATTATGTGTTTCCTTACACACTTTATTAATTACTCATCTAGAGAGCTACTTAAGAAAAAACTCGAAACACGTCCATCCGTTATCATAATATACGTGTTAAACTAATTAATCAGTGTTGCGTACACTAAACATTGGTTGAATATTTTAATAAGAAAAATGGTTTGGTATAATATGTTAATTGGCACATATTGTGCTTAAACGTAAAGGAGCATTTGAATAAAATATAAAATGTTAATGTAAAATATTGTTGAGTATTATGTATTAGTAAATGTTAAGTATTGAAGAAGTACAAAGTTTTTACATTTGAGGTAAAGCAGACGAATCAAAGCTTTTGAATCTGAAATTAGAATGCGATTCATTAGGCGCTTTCAAACTGAAAGGGTCTAGCAGGCTAAGGGAACAAGATTGGCCCCCGAAACCGATCTGGCTGAATTCTATGGTGGGGTACCGGTTTAAGCCAAGGTTACTGTGTGCCAAAAATCAGCCATCGATCTTCTTTTGTTTGAGAGATTTTTGACATATTACCAAATCATCAAGGTATCTTTTAAACTTATATTTTAGATAAACTACGCAAGCTAGAACAACCAAACCAAATCACGATAAACGAGGATAAAATAAACTATTTAATGCATGTTTTTATGGGGGGGGCTACTATTATACTTCAGTCAAAAAAAGAATTGTTGCAATTGTTATCTTCATAAATAGAATCTAATTAACACTAAAGAGTTTACATAGTATACGTATACTACTGTAGTACTTAAATACTGGTGTTGCATTGCAAATATTTTCGATTTTTGACATGACGCACCACGATTTTTTGAACTTTTTTTTGTTGCACTTGTACATGTCTTTGGTAGCTTATTTTGAGATTTTTTCGGTGGATGTAGCTCCGCGGCAAACGTCAAAAAAATGTACTTAAAAAAATTAACTATACTTTTTTGACTCCCTATGTACATATATTTGTAGGTCATTTTTTAGGTCACTTTTTAGCATGAACATTAGGGTCACGGTGTCTTAATGGAAAATCGTCTTTACCCATATTCCCTTATTAACCTCCTACGACATGCCGAAACGAACGGCAGCTAGTTATCACTCTTTTGACATCCCAAACTAGCACACGATAACTAACCTAACCAATCGCTATATCTTTTACAGTTCTATGTAAGTTTTTTACTAGCAACGTAAGTAAGGTTTCAAGTCCGCACCACTGACAAAGTATTAAATTACACCACTGACACCTCTCGATTTTTTAACTATTAAAAATATCACTTTCCCGCTCGCCTCGGAAGTGAAGCGAAGTGTAATGACGCCTAAACTGTCATTCGAGGAACCCGAATCCATTAAAGTATACAGTGACACATAGTGACGTGAATGACGCACTTAGTAATCAAACGCACCGGTAAAACCTTTATACAGAGATCTAACATATCTTCGACGACCTCCGTGGCGCGATCGGTTAGACGCCTGAACGCTAATCGTGAGGTTCGATTTCCGGTGGAGGCAGAGTTAAGAACTACGCTTTTCTTCTGCTTTCCAGTCTGGTCTTTGATGATATATGCTGTATATGTGTTTATCTATATATAATAAGTATAAATTTCTTAAATATACGTTGACTTACCTTTAACACAAGTCTTAGATGTACTTAGCAAGGGGCTAGTTCAATACGAGTGTTATAACGTCCTACAATATTTTTATATTATTATATCTGGAACTAAATTAATAAGGCTTCATAGACAACGAGTACATAATATGTGAAGAATTCTATACCAACGTAACCTCGATCTCACAGTTTTGCTAAATGTGACTGCTTGATATTGATGTTCTGCAGATTCATAAAAACCTTTCTATATATCCTGAAGCGCGAATAGTATTCTGCATATCTGAGTTATTCTGGATAGTGTTGGAATGTTCTCGAACTGTGCCACATAGGCAGTTGCGCAGTTAAACAGGCCAGAACTTTGGACAGTTCTATTCTAAGCATGATTTGGGTAAACGTGCTGGGGCAAATCATGCATATTCATGAAATTAACCCTAATAAAAGCCCGTTTAAAAGGGTCATTGAAAGCAAACAGAATTTTACGCCACTCACGTATGTAACTGCGGCACGGTCCAAAAATGTAATATAATTGAGCAGGGAGAACGAAAGCATATTTGTTTGAGGCAAACATATCCAACAGTGAAACAAAAACGACAGTAATAGATACGGGTAATTTAATGGTACGGTCTCTAAAATATTCAATTTGGTTGTTTAAAGGTGTTTGCTGTCATTACCCTATCATCAACTTCTATAACAATCCTTTACTCCAACTTGAACGTTATTTTTGAAGTATTATATCTAGATAATCCAGAATTCAGTCGTATTTCTGTCACGACTACGTATCAGTTTGTCATGTGAAACGAAGTTACCCAACTCGTCTTAGCCACTCCAATTCGTATTTCCAACTGTCACTTCCCATTACATTTGTCGTTTTTAAATTTGACTGTCCGAACGAACCGAAAACTAATTAGAACTTCACAAACAAAAATATCATCGTCATCACCGAATAATAAAGCCGGTCACCCTATCGCCATCTATTGTTGCATGAATGAGTTAATAAAAATGAACCTAGTCATTTCATTAGTTCCAAGATAACGGGCTGAGATAACCTGTCGTGTTCTCATTGGATAACCAACGTTGGAGCTATAAAAGGACCAAGGCAAGGCACATCACCTGTCCACTGGAGCCGAGGAACTCGTAATTAATAAAAGGAATAAACGTGTTGAAATGACGCCACTAAAACGCATTTAATTTGTGATAAGGATAACAAATTGGGTAAAGATAGCGAGGTCTTGGAAACGGAGATGCAAAGTGCATCAGTCGATAAGATGCTTTTAGAGACGTAAGACAAGAATATAGAGATAGGACATTGTTTTCTATTGCAAGCCGTGTTGATCTTATCTCTTTTAGCCTAATTTGTTATTAATATTATATTTTTTATACAAATTACGACTCTAAAACATTGGTCACACAATGGCTTTTTTTACAATTTTAATTACATTTGACAATAATTGTGAGGTTTTGTATGTATACTATAATAAGAAAAAATAAACTACTATTAGATAATTCGAGGAATCATGTCAATAGACACATAAAACAATAAAATTGATTGAACTTATCCACATGATTCTTTCTTTTGCGTTCGATTCAAACCTCTTTTCGATAACCTGCATAGTATTGGCAGTTTGTTTGTTATCTCGAGATGTCCAAGTCATTTAATTTGAATATCGTTTCCTTGTTCTAAATTTATCATTTTATCACGGAAAGGAAGATGAACAAATTGTGATTAAGTGTCTATCATATTGAAAAAATAATACCTTTAAGAAGTAGTAGTTAGTAGTTGTATACAAAGCTTTTTATGATATGTGACCAAATACGGCTGTATAATTTTGATAAGAACTCATAGATAAAGCTAAAATAATCAGAATCGAATGTACCCAACACAGAGAAAGGTTAAAAGCCCATAAACCTAAGCGTCGCTATTAGAAATCTCAACCATCTAAGAATAATGTATCTACATCAATTCAATAAGACGTCGGCGCTCAAGATTAGTGGTACGGCAAAAGTCATCTAACACTAATACTAATGCCCCTTTGTTAAGTCCGTTTGTATGGCGATCTCTATCAGTATTCCAAGCGTCTCTTCCATTCATTCAATCTTGGCTCAGAGAGATAAAACCAAGCATCGTCCGCGGTCAAAGAAGATATGAAATCTCACATATTCTCTTGACGTTGGGAAATATGTACCTTTGTGCGAGACCTCTATTATTTAGTGGCATTATTAGTTTGTGCCCAAAGCAATGTCGAAATAACAATACAGAAATAAAAATATCGCGTTATGTAAGGAACGGTATTATATAACCAATACGATGTTATTAACTAGCATTGTGACGGTGTTAGTCTTTAATAATAGTAGACCTCATGGTTACAGATTTTGGTAACTAAGAAAAAGTTTGTAGCAGAGGTTCAAATATATATAGGTACATATTACATTATAATCCTGTTTCATTTTAAAACGAACTGTGTTGTTATTCAAGATAATACTAATTAGAATTGCTTATAAAAGAATTTAAATTAAACTTCAGAAACTAGTTTATAAAGAATACCTTTCTTGTCGGTGACTTCAATTTTAATAAGATATAATATATCACCATTAAAAACGCCAAATATGAAATACATTCATGAATAAATATCGAATTAAAATGAACGATATCCGTACGTTAACATAATATTTGTCATATGAGTTTTACAACCGGTCACAATCACCAATAAATTAAACCTAATATGCACGTCATTACTAATTCAGTTATATATAAAAAATATGTGAAAATTATGTTTCATCGTCACGCTAGTAAGTCATTAGCTAGTGGTGATAATGTAATATTTCTTTCTAAGCTTGTCATTGAAAAGTTAATTTGCATATCGTCACCAACAAATCTCTTGTTGCATGATAAGCCCCTATTTCATATAAAGTAATATGTTTATCAACTCATTTCGTTGTAATGCCAACAAAACAAGCTATAAATCTTGGATAATATGAGCCGTATACCAACAAACATATTGTTGTTTAAGTAGAATTTTGTAATTAATGAGAGCACTGCCCTCCTGCTAATGTTCCGGTTTGGGTGTTAGAAATATACTCACGCAAATTATTCAAAAATACTGTTGGATTAAATTATCATTTAACTAAATAGTTCTTATTTGCATTGTTATTTAATTTATTAATTATAATATGTCGACAAAAAAAATCTGTATCTATATTTAAGATGTAAATAAAATTATCTTGAAGATGATATTTCATAAATAAGTTTTGCACTGTTTTTTTTAAATTACCTACTGAATAATTGTATATAAAAACAGACATAATCATCGGAACTTTTTTTTGCAAACGCCACGTCGTAGGTTTTAGGATTCAACATGACTGTGTTTATAGAACCCAAAAATAATATACTTTAAATTTTATTAATTATTAATATCATATTATTTATATCGTATGAACAATGTTTTAACTACATGTGAACTTACGTTTGGATTTCAAAACATAGACACATGAAAATAAACTTCATAAATTACTTTTGTTAATACTCGTAAATGAGCGCCGTAAAAACGCCAGGTAATACGAGTAGCTTTCATCAAATTGTATAAAGGGCCTCCCCACCTGCCTATACCCCTGTACGTTTGCTAATGTGATTTTCGTTGAGTAATTAGTGCGTGCCCTTTGATAATATTTGCGTCTGATGAAAGCGTTTCATTTTTTCATACAGCTTGGTCATTCAACACGTCTGGCTCGTAATTAGATTTGAACCCGAAATGAACGAGCTCAGTACTGGTAATGCCGTCTGTGCTATGATAGGTGTAGGGTTATTAAAAAAGTATTTTATCTTGTGTGTTATTTAATGCAGAGAACACCATTAAAATGGACGTGATAGATCGGGATTAAGTCGTGATCAGTATATTTTATTTTTTAAGAATACACATTCAATACTATCATTTATATAAGTAAATTATATATAGTATGTACTAAAACTTCGGATTATAAGTATCCAAACACCACTACATAGATCAGTTTGAGGTACTATATCATGCACTGACTTCGTCAATCAGATTTTAAAAATATATATTTACATTTAAAATATAGTAAACTTGCATTTCAATTAACTACTTCAAAATGATACAGCAATTATTTTCCAAATAACAATATTCCAAAGAGAAAAAAATGCGTTGTGTTTTGTGGAACATTTAGCAATTTTTCAGAGTTAAATGAGGCAGTCAGGACGCTGCATCTCGCCCCAGGCAATGGAATGGTGAAGAAGAAAAATCTCACTTTAAATGCAAATTTATTGTCTTTATTGTTTTGCTCTACTGTGCTCTGTATGAGTTGGAAATTTCCTTATTGTCCTACAAACGTATTTTGCTTATACCGACTACGGGTGTTGATTAAATGATGCCTCTTATTATGATCTTATAGCCAGTTTTAATAATTCTGATATGCTCTCTAGACGTAGGTAACTTGAGATTACGCATCTCCATTTTCTTAGCCTTTCTTAATAAGTCTGCTAACAATTCCAAAGCATTGTTATGATGTAATATTAGAAATCATCATACATTTTTCTCATTGGTAGGTACTGAGCTAGTCTGTGACGTAAAAAGTATGTTAACTACCTGCAGTTGGTCCTTGCGTGTCGTAAGACGCGACAAAAGGCCTAGAGAAGGAATCCACTAGATGATAGGCTATGTATTGTATGTATGTAATACTTTATTTTTACTCATTACACTCCCACTTCAATTAAAGCAAAACTCAATGTCACTGCAAAATTGAGACAAAATTTACAGACAGTGAATACAAGTAGAGGCTTATTGAAACACATCTCTCAATATGCAATGATTTGCAGCCATTAACTCCGTCGAGACAGCGGGGTTCTGCGTGCAATTCATTGAGCGACAATTACTTGGCCTGGTTTGAGGAGGAGACGGTGCCAACTCGCTCTCTATATTAATGAATTGCAGATGCCGACGGAACCATAATGAATAGATTTCGTAGGCAAATTTGCTTTGCAATGGCACGACAATCTCTCCTCATTTGGAGGGTGATAAGCGTTGTTTTGTGTTCAGTCTTTAACAGATCAAATATTTGTTAAAAGGACGTAATGTATTCTTTACAGTGACTAAATTTCAATTGCAAGCTGAAACATAAAAACACAAACAAGACAAAATAGAAATATTCATAATTGAAAAAGCGGTAAGAAATAATAAATAATGTTTACTCTTAAATGATCTAAAGCCTCGCTATCACAAAAGGGAAGGTACTACTCCCATAATACACAATAAATATACTAATATTGGTTCGAATATTATCATTTGAAATGTACAGTACCTCGCTGAAACTTTTTGCTTGGTTACTTTTACTTCTGGGGTTGTAATGCCATTCCCATAGAACATTGGCGGCAGGTTGCTTTTCTGTTGAGTCCTTGTCGCTTAGTTGCCTTCTGTAAAATGTTGAGAAGATTAGCAACAAATTTCTCATCAAATTTGTAAATCTCAGACTGGCAGGGGACTATCAATCAATATGTTTGCGTGTAACGTGTTTACAAACTAAATGTCCGACGTGGCTATCGATCGATTTCGTACGTTAAATGTTCCGAAAAGGGTGCGTTGATGACATTATTGAATACATGAGTTGCAACTTTTCTAATGGTTATCGATGAATGTCGTTTACGGAAGGGACCGAGAGGGTTTCGTTTTGCTCTGTCGTTTTGTATACCTACTGATGAGGTATGCTTTTATTTATACGTATTTCTATAAGTAAAAATCGAAGGAAAAGCTATGCACGCCTTGCTTTGTTGACTTTGTTATTAGATACATAACGCCATCAACAATAATGGGTATACATAGACCGTTCATTTGTTATTATAAGACACATAACATTAGCGTTAATATTGGGCATACGAATAAATATCTTCACCAAGAATACCCACTTCCTTTATATCATTTCCCAATATAACTACCGAAGTTATGGTTTCCAAATTTTGTTTGTTAAATTAGTTCCCTTCATAACGTCGACGTGTAGGAAAATAACGTGTCAAAGTGATATCTCGCCTCATAATTAGACACAATCTATTCTGAAGATTTAAAAATAACTGACAGAAGATTGTATCATTCAGTTTTAACTATTTCGGTTTCACGAAAACAGTGATTATGCATTTTGGCCAACCTCAAAAGGTGGAATTAGTCAGCATGTTTCCACATCATTATGGAGCTTAGATCCCTACGGCAGATACGAAAGCTCTTTAGGAATCTGACAAATTTAACGCATTTAACAATGATCTGTTAATTTTGACATTCTGGATGCTATTCTTGACATGATAATAGAGTATAAGTTTTTAGGTAGACCAAAAGAAATTGTGAAGTGAAAAATGGTAACCAAGATTGATCATACTCGTAATGCATACGATGATGTGTTTCGATATCTTAAAGTTGTTATGTCGTAAGCTAAATTACAAACTTACACATTATATAACTAAATAAAGCTAATTTTTATAGGTAATATCTTAGCATTTATTTGTGCATTTTTATTACATCTATAATTCTTCTGCAAAGTTGTAGTAAGGACGCATGTAATAAGACATAGGCGTTAATATACAATAATTGAATATGCGAATCAAATTATATCGTTTTAGAACAACTAATTCGTTACTAGATTTAAGCGTCAATAAAACCAATATTTATTAAGTATAAAGAAGAACCCTCATTACATAAGAAACTTGTTTTACTATCTAAGTACAGTCCATTTTATCGTGAATGTAGTTTGAGCTTCTGTTTCCTGATACATTTTTTCGCCACACAACACTGTCAATCTTCGTCAGCTAATCGGAGCCTCTCGATTAGTCCGAGCAGATAAAGTATTGTAAGGAGGGACCATAGAGCTTTAAGCCTAATATAGGTTTAATAAATAATAAATATGTCGTTAAAAGAAATATACGTATATTTTAAACTAATATGATTCAATCATACTAATTTTATAAATATGGAAAAAACTGTGACAAACATCTTCAGATCTAGATTTTTTAAAGTTAAAAACCTTGATATAGAGATAATTTAGAGTTACACTGTAGAGCTCTTATTTCTGCCATTTGTTTTGGGTGAACATTTTACATCCATTATATTTCGTTCATTAAGCCATTTCTTCATTTATGAATCTCACGACGTTAAATATCGATAATTCCAAACTCCTTTTTATATAGAGAATAAACTGCTTATATTAAATAGTCACAAACTAACAGAGACTTCATTTATTCTTAATATCCAAATCAATTCATACCTAGCTTTATATTAACTCCCTCTCCTGATCCTCTATCCATATTTGTAATTTTTTTCTTTTTGAGTATCTAATTGGTTAGAGCACACAATTTCCATACATCCACTTCTTCATTTCGTTGCAGTCCATGGTCGGGTCCAAGTAACGGCCGGCTTTTAGGGGATCCTAAATTAATGGCATCAGTTGGTGTAGATTATTCGAGGCACAGATAAGGCCTGGATTGATTTATTGTTTCACAAGTCTGGCAGCCCCTGAATGAACATAATACGTTCCTCGCCATCTTTTTTGCTGCTAAATGTTTGTATCAGTATGATTTATATTTATCGATAAAAAGGTAGACAAATTAAGACGATCGATATTAATGAGTTCTCTTGTTTAGTCTGTTATCTTTTTAGTTACTTTAAGTATATAAATGTTTTGGTGGTCTTGAATTATGTTACATAAATTTATTTATATAGAAACTTTGGAATGAAAGAAATCAGCATTACCTGTGAGAGTATTTTCATATATGTATATATATTAAATAGTGGTGATCTCAGTACTCGTACCTTATTTATTAACAAAATCAATCAAGTAATTCAATCATAAGCAATCATTACTTAGAAATGATGAACAACCTTTGCATATTCACATGATTAGATGGAATGGCCAAAGAATTTGATTGAAAACCGGTCACTGGCTCCGCCATTAGATACAAATTAATTGGAGATCAATATCAAGTGTCCCCGTTAGTGTCATGTTATATTAGACAGATGGCAGTGATGAGATTTCTAATAAGAATATCCACTCGGATAAATCAGTAACAACTTAGTTGGATACGAAGGTAATTAAAAAGAATAAAGTAGTAGTAAATATGTCGGATTATATGTCTAAAATATTTTATGTGAAAATATCATTAAAGCTACAGTGTAAGAGCATTAAAAATGAAATCATAAAAGTGTATCAATAACACGAAATTTCATTTACTACAAGGAGTGCCTTTAGACTCATAAAAATCTTTATGAGCTGAAAGAATATCGCAAAAATACTTTTGGTCAACATAATTTTCACTTAATGCCTCGATGTCACGATTGAGTAATATTAAAATGAAGGATAAATTTAATGCATAAAGTATCATAAATTCAGCTTTATATGGCTACCCCGTGGCAAATTTGCATTTATCTGGTAACATTTCCAAGTATTTTTCAATTAATTCAATTGATATTTACGTCAATTTATTATCGAGTAAACAGTAGGTGGGCACCGCGCCGGGCATTTATGCCTCGGCGTCAACCGTTTTGAATTTACAACGACACGAATAAAAACTTATCCAATACCAAAGGTTATTTTAATATGCAGTAAAATTCCAAATCAATTTCTCGTTGTGACCATAACAGAGAATTTTTACCGTGGATCACAATGCCTGTAATATAGGTGGCTTTGGAACTTGTTTCGTTGGATAGGCCTTCCGAAATGCTATAAATCAGAACGTGTCACCCTTACGATATAGCAGCTGCGTGCTTGGAGTCCAGACGCAGCGAAGAACACACAATGCGCTGGTTATTTACTATTGGAAATAAAAATAAACTATTTAGTACATGTCTTTTAACCAATCTTGACCTAGGGTAACAAGACTAAGAAACGAAACAGGTGCGATCTTATTTTAGGCTTTTAGACTTATATGACTTACATTAATATTACTTTTTTCTATAGATTGTCAATAGTTATTAGGGTGACAAAGTTGCATAAGGCTTTTGAGGTAAACAGTAAGTTTTATCAAATCCTTAGCATAATTAACTCTCCTTAGCATAATTAACTCTCTGATTCTGCATATGATAGTTCAAGTGTTTTCAAACTTACATTCTAGCTTTATCAATAGCAGTAGAGCCATTAGACATCTAGCTATCTTAATTAAAAATTTTCTTTTTCTATTACTATATCCTATAGTAACTAAAAAGACACATTCTTAAATGACACCTGACAGAAATCACCGTCCCATTAATTTCGTGAAAGCAGTGTATTGAACCTCCAAATGTCAATCTATCGAGCCACAGCGTGCTTCATGGGATACATCGCAAACATGACACTAACCAAATTAAGTTCTTACTCGCTCTAGTAGGTGAGGTATAATAAGAGACAGGTTTCGGAGAGCCTTTAGAATTGGCTCTTAGGTGTACCATGATACCTTTTAATAGGGTTGATGTGATATTATGTACATACATCTGAATCGCAATATATTACTCAAACTTATATTTTATGTTACAAGAAAGAATTTTTGGCAGATCTTAGATAATGTTAAGTAAAAGTATAAATTTTGATTTTGTAAAGTACGCGCATACACATAAACATTTATGCCTTTTATGTGTGTGTTATATTACGCATACATACACACAGTGTTATAATATTACACGTAAATCCTTCCTCACCTATAAGTCCTACTAACTAAATAGTGAGAATAGAGCGTAGTTAAGTGTTTGCCTGTACTGGTGGCGATATCGAGCGGTGATCTTAGCATCCCTTGAATGTTGCTTGTCGAATTTCACGTGCAATTTACGTCGAAAAGCCTTTGAGCCGAAGCTAATGTTTTCGCTAAGCGATTCGCTCAAAATGTGAGAGTGGTGTTGCCAACATAAGTTTTTGAATTTGCATGGAAATACCCCGAGAATGGGGTCGGGTTTTGGGATACTGCGAATAAGTGTATTGCTAAGTATGCGGTATCGTAATGGAATTGCTAAAAAAATCGGGAACTCTGATTTAACTTTTAATAAGAACAGCGAGCTTAGAGATGATATTATGTTGTTGTATATTTTTTTGATATAGACAAATTTTGCTTCGCCTTTTATGATTTAAACTTAAATAATAAAAGTCAAAGTTATTTAAGCATGTTCGCAAATATTCGTATATCTGTCATTTTTATTAGAATCTTAACACTTAAAAAAGTAATCATATCATGAAACAAAATTGTACAGACATGTACGAACAGTTTCTATTATACTTACCTCTAACTTACTACTTACTTATTACTCATAACAATTTGTATGCCTCATAATACTGTACCAATATTACTCAGTCCATTTGGAATCACTGCACCCTGGTAACACTCATCAAAGGGCGACGTGGAGGGTTTGTTTTGCTAAATTGCTCATTCTTAGTGCCCTTAAAAGTGGTTTCCCAACGCCATTAAATATGCTGTGGGCTTAAATTGTAAATAAAGTGCCTTATTTACATAGCAAATTGCCAAGTGTCAACATATTTAATGTTAGGTCGCCGTAAGCTGATTAGGTGATTGATTTTCGCCATAAAGCATTAACGAAGGACAGAATGGCTTGTTTAAATGAGCGGGACTGTACCAATTGTTAGGTTTCTTTAGGTTGTATATTTTATTGTGAATCGCAGTATGGTATTGTAATGTTTTATAAAAAAACATATACTTAACACTAGTATCTGCAATTGCAAAGATGGAATCGTGCATCTCTATTGACAACTTTAAGGATAGTGGTCTAATGTGTGTGGTATTATTACTATATATATATATATTATATAATATTATTACTACGCAAAGTCTTCTTGTAAACATGTGTTTATAAGAGATAAGAGTAGGTATGTACTATTGTGGTAACACTTTGCCTGTCTGTCAATTGCATGAGCGGCCATCCATAGAACAAACAACAGTTTATTTACTATCTCATCCATCAGAAGTGACCAGAGAGGAAAAGTATCAGTTTTCTAACAATTAAGGAAATATTTGTTTTGGCATTCGATAATGTAGATCAAAGATCAGAAGTCTCAGATTCTTTGGCAGAGAATACCAGTGAACAAGTAAATAAATGAATCGTACACACGTTTCTCAGTAGAAGGGTAAGTAGAGATCACGGACTGTCAACTGAGCGAATCTGATAAGAATAAAACTCAAGAAAGTGCATCAAAATCAGTAATCTCTTATTTATTTATTTACAGTTAAAATATCTTATTTAGTTTTGATGAGTCTTCGAATGTAAAAAGATTATCTGAATAATTTGTGCCTGTCTTTTGATTTGCTACACTATGCTGCTCATGTCACATGAATGTCTGTTTTAGACAATAGCAAGAAAATAAAAGCTTGGCACTCTATAGATTTTCTCGTGGAACCTCCCTAACTCCATTATCATACATACGCGATTACGTGTTCCGCAACCGCCCCATACTTAATTGAATAATCTCCCCAAACCACCGCGTACACTGAATTAACAAAGTAAACCAATCATTTCAAGAACACAAAGGGATTTGTAGAACATTGCAATCACAACATCAATACAGGAACTAGTAGCGTATCATCGCTTCATGGATTCTGCTATTCTTAGAAGATATAATATTAAATTCATTCAAATGAAAATAAATATCATCTTCTTTACAACAATATCTTTGATGCAAAATTCAGAATAAAAATTGAGTGAATTTAATTGCTTTATATGGTACCGAAAACACTTTCTACCAGATTTTCAGCACCATATAATAAGAATCGTGCTTCATGTTACAAGACAGTGTCTAAAACAGTGGCAGCCCGAATGCCATGTAGCTGGTACAATTGTAGATTGTAGGTTTTGAAGTTCAACAAGATAATTTCTTTAAAAAAACTTAAAGTAACTTTAATATAATCTATTCAATAATACAGTGATATATTATAGTAGTATTTGGGATATATTATTTCGCTAATTGAACTCACGCCTTGGTAAGTTAAATTAATACTTGTTTCAAGGGTAGGTACATGTCAACTATTATTTAGGGTACATGTTAGCTATACATAAATCGGGACTGCACGTAATCTGCACTGCACTGCACATAATAAAATGAGATCGCAACCCTCTTGTACCTAACATGGTGGGCGTAGCGTTGTTTGCACAGATCTTTGTAAGACTCGTCAAAGCAAATACTTTTATCATTATTGACACAGTGTTCAGTTGCCGTCTGCAGACAAATGGGATGGATTCTCTTTTTGTGACGTCATCGGTTCTGGATTAAGATGTAACATGCGGGTTTTTAGATAAAATATGAATCTAAAAGCAATATTTTCCTATCAGGAGTGGTTTTATATTTATCTGTCAATATAAATATAAACTGGATTAAAAAACGTTATTGTATTTGATTATGAAGTGGGAAGTAAAATATCTCTTATTAAATTTGTCATAAACATGTCAAGTTAGAAAACCCGAGTGTTTCAGGAAAGGATTTTGATATAATACGTCCAAACATAACACGAAAATAATATTTGAGTAAACTAGTTAAAAACTTCGGTTTTCATAAATGAAAAATAATTTAATGCATAATGCATAGTTGTTTTTGTTTTAACTCTACCAGTTTCATATTGATGTAAATACGATTATGTCCAGCTATACATTTCTATTTGTGTTGAAGTGTTCTACGAAAACACGACAATTCACCTGTATCTATAAGTTTTATTAAAAGTCTCGTTTAGCACGAGTCATTGAGTATTAAGGCTCCTTCGAAAACTATCTTTGTCGTAACAGCTAACAAATTGAGATGCTTTAGAATTCATACGGCGGAAGCGAATTAAATTTATCGACGTCCCATTCAAATTGTGACATTGCCGTTGCATCTTGTTGCGACAATTAAAGGACTGCGAAACTAATAGAGCAATCAAAATGAACCTTATGCTCAGGATACAGATCTCAATTTCGATGGAAGCCTTAGATAGCTGAATAAGATTGAACTTCGGAAGCGATGTCACATAACTTAATAGGGTTTTAACAAATGGTTAAATGCTTTACGATTCGTGGAAAGTCTGAATGCATAGTTTGCGTAACACAATAAAATAGTTGGAGTATTTGTTGGCGCTCTACCGATGTCAACATCTGCCTCTTTTTTCTCAAGCCAGTACCTGGATTCGAAAGAGATATTTGTTCAACTAGCCAGAAAATCAATTGGCATTGTCCGCCTCAAGGAGTAGCGGCCAGTTGGTAAATAAATGTATCTCTTTCGTTTAAAGGTATTACCCGAAATAGCATTGTGTGCAAAATTTACGACTTGATGAATTGATGCTTCTTTTGTTAGCTTAACTAGGAGCTTTTGCGGATAGGAATACTGTTGCATAAGATTTGATGTTTACATTACGGTTAATATATAAAGTCTACACATTTAGAAACCTAAAATATCAATAGTTTTTGTAAATTTTTGAAATAAAATAGCCGTTAATCCTTGACTTTTAATAGTATAGTAAGAATCGACTAACAGTAAATTCACTCCATATCAAACAATTACCACCCTTTAAACTTCACACCTACATATATTATGCTCGTTCCTTTTTTAGCCTAAACAAAATGTGGACACCTATTATTATTCATCGTTAGCATAGTGAATAGGGAAGAAGGGAAGCAATTCTTGGTCTGTGCATAGAGCGCGACCGCATTTGCATCCAGTGCAAATAAACGGCCAGCACGCTGGAATTTAATAAAAATATTAGAAGGAAGGGAAATACACAAAGCGCCCGGGCAATGCTCGATATGAAGACTGCGACAACGGCCAGTATGCCAAATGAAAAATAAATGCGCGTATTTATGGCGTTATGTCTATGTTCTTTTTAGTAGTAAATAGTTATTTTAAATATATGTAAAGTAATATAAACATCTAAAGTTGTGAAAGAGGTAATAATGTCAGAAGCTTTGGGATGAAATTAAAACTAAAATATTTTTCTACATATACATGGCGGTCGATAGTCTTTGTCTATACCCGTGGGAAAGTAAAGGCGTAGTAATATAAGTACACATGAATCTATACCGATAGAAAACCTTACGTTAATATCGATGCTTCTTCATGAATTAAGTAAATTATAGTTACTCTTTACCATTTCAACAAACAAGTACATTTATGCCAAGAAAATTCACTAATCCTAACCGTGCCTAAAAGCAAAACGGAGTAAATCACTAAATCGTTTCACTGACTCGCAGCTAGAAATTTATCTAAGGTTTACGACAATTAGAATTCATAAGAACGCCCAGACCGCATAAATAACATGAAATAGATTCTTATCTGATTCTGTATTCGAGAACTGGCACGGCTTAATGGGTAATACATGTATAACATGATGCACAGCTTACACTTACGCAGTTATTGTATTAAGTTCATGCTACTTCAGTTTACTTTGACAGTGGTGCTTGATGAGACTACTTACTCTTCTAACTAAATTTTTGATTAGTCACTATTTTAACTGAAAGACTAATTACTCTTTAAATTTTAGATTGGTCACTATTTTAACTTAATTAAATTTAAGTATTCGATATGTTTTCCATGATATAATATAAATATGTACTAATGATGACAAAAAGATATAATTCAAAGCTAAAAAGGATTACAATTATTGATAAGTTCTTACAAATTTAGTAAGAGCTGTTTAAATTTTAGTCTGGTGTAGAGTATTTAAGATTTTTACAAAATTTACTTCTAAAAGTAGTACAGAGCCTGAATGTATCCAATACTCTCAATCACATCAATTTAAATCTAAATCATATATTAAACATCAATTCCAAATTCACCGAGTATAAACGAGAAGAACAAAATTTTACAGCACACATAAACCATACAGATGACTGCATCGTTCATTCAACATCATCATAAAAGGAGGTGACGCCGACGAAATATAATTTGCAATAAACAGAGGTCACGATTTTTCTTCCCTTTTTACAATAAGAGCTTTACAGCTTTTCTCTTGACATAATGGCTTTTAAAATTTTTATTTGGATTAAAATCGCTACTTGCCGCTCAAGTATTCAGGATCGTTTACAACGGTCTACTGTGAAATATTTTATTCTCGAAACCGATGTTAATGTATGAGATATAAAAAAGATATAAATTCCAAATGATGTCCGATTCGGCGAAAGCATTTTCGTTTTTATAAGCAAAATATGGGGGTGCGAGTTAATAATATTTTTTATAGGTTTCTTGATATGCAATGTAGCAATTGCAAGATTATGTTCTTTTTAGAGTTTTTCGGAAATAAATCATTTTAGTACTATGAATAATATTTTACTACAAAATTGTACCTACTAAAAGATTCAAACAAACACTTTGCACATTGTTTATAATTATCTAAATAACATATATAATTAACAAGTAATATGAACATTAATGCTTACATATAATAAAATTTATTCAATATAAATTTATCGTAATACAAAGTTGTGATGTGTTAAAAACTTCCATATAAAATACCGATCAATCGATCAAAGCTACTAACACAATGACACTACTGAGGTACTTTCCATTGTAAGGTTCCCTAATCTTTATCGGATGGTCAATTTATCCATCACAGATTTCTTTACGAAGTGAATGTAAATTAGAAGCCTATTTTATTGTAGTCTATTGTTCACTTATAATTTGAAAATACTTGGCTTTCATACGCAGCCTGCTTAATAGACAATCAGAGCAGAACGCTTAATTTTTGACTTCAACAATAGGCCGCAACTCAACGAGTACTCAATTTGAAAATTAACAAGCGAACTCACAGTAGCGGGGTTATTCTGGAATTACTCTAGTTCTAATAGCAAGTACCATGCAGTTTTCAATAGATGGAGTTGTAGTAATAATTATACTAGGTTACCTTTCTTATATTGTTTAGAAACATGTAATGGTCCTGTAAATCGTAAGAAACATAAAAGTCAGAATCGATAAAGTGACCCAAACAAACCAAATACTCATTTTAATATATGTATGTACATTCGGAGGTTATTTATATCCTTATTAACAATTGTGTTATGCAAAAGTGATATATTACCTTATCGCCATTATTGGAAACGCGGCTAAGGTAGCCATTTTCTTTTTCCATTTCCTAGAGTTATGTAGTGCGTACGTCAACATTTAGAAATGTAAATCAGTACACGTCCGGAGTTAGGTTCGAACTACACTATCGAACCAAAAAAATTTCTAAAGATTCTTACTAAAAAACTTTTAATACATTATAACTAATTGTAAAATATAACTATCTATTTCGATAAGTGCACTATCTGATCACGTTTCATTATTAGTTTAGAAATCATGTGCATGTAGAATAACAAATTCTGTTACGTTTACTTGATATGTTCGCTAAATAAGGATTCGGTGAAACGCAAATTAAACTCTCTCGGAACTGCACTCTTGTTTTGCTTCCACACGATATCCACGAATAAAACCTCTAGGAAATTTATAAAACTTTTAAAGCTAAGGCTATGAACAAGCATATTCTTATCATAAAAATAATAAATAAAACATTTTAATGAGACTTGAATATTCCTAATATTTTTTTAATATGAATTACACAAAATATACTAAACTCACACTATTATTTAAAGCATAAACATCAAAAACTTGGATCTATACAGGCAAAATACACTGTCAATGCTTTAAGAATAACAAACCAATTATGCGAATACTAATCTGCATTCGCGAACATAGAACGTGCCCTTTGACAAAAGACATTATAGAGTCTTTAAGTACATCTCAAATGATCACTGTATAATGAAAACAATGGCTTGCACTTGTTGTTTTATTTTCCGATACAAGGGCTCGATGAGAGCACGTTGGTGGCTATCAGGGGATCGCATTGAGATATCGTCGAGGTCACAGTCAGCACGAAACGAGCAAGCCCCACCACGATTATAGACAAAAGAATATGACATCTTGATAAAGCGGAATCGAGTTATCATATTAACGATGCGGTCAAATTGTAAGGTTTGTTTTGTAGACACGAAACGTAAGGGTATGACCTCAGTGTAAGTAGTGTATGTGGAATTAATAATATGGAATAAATAATAGTTTTTATTGCATGTACACCATGTTAACTAACCGTTTAAAGTATATTATGCTGCAAAATAGGAAGGAATTCTTTCCCGATATGATTTTGATAAAATATTACGAATATTGACAAGACAAGCCCTTTTAGTAAGCCCTTTTACCCGAGTAAGGGATTCAGTCTTCTTTCATCTGTTCCTTTTGGTTGATGGACCGCAAAAACATGCTGAATAAATTGTAAGAGTCAAAGTTCAAAGCATGAAATATTTTCCATGATACAACAACAGATCGGAAAAGGATGTGCCTGAATAAGGGAATTTAGATATTCTTGGCCTCCGATACTAGTCCTCTCGCGGTCGGAATACAAAACACCTCGCCAAATTCACCGGTGTATTGTATTGGGCGATATATAAGTTTGCCGGCTTTATTCCGGTCACATCCCCAAATGTTCGCTGCTTACCCTGCGGCGTAATAACCGGAGACAATCTGTTATGGTGCCCAGATGTTATTAGCTAAATTCGTTCGAGCGGGATGCATTCGTACCTATCTTATCTATAATAATGGGGTTACAGCTGGGACAGGCCGAGAGTACTTCTGGAATAATAAGCAGGGTCACTTTTATAGATTGATGTTCTGGAAAGTTATTGGAGGCGAATAATAAAGACGCATCTGTAAATTTTACTCAAATTAAATGCATGAATTTAAAGGTGTGTACTGTCAAACAATCTTGGACTAAAACCACTTTACAATAGTCAAAATATACAGTGATTAGTCGTTGCTATTTTGGCTACTAATTACTTGATACTGCCATAAACAAAATTAATGTCCGTACTCTTACAAATTAAAGAATATAATAAACTATCATTATTGTCTTTCAACATATGACACAAACATTTCTTCCATAGCCTGCTAGTACGTAGATACATAAAATTCGTGACTTACATTCCCGTACGTTACAATCTTGGACAAAGGTCCGTGGCCATGAGTGAGCAACAATGGAACAATGCGCTGCGCGACGGAAGAAGTCTTGCCATGGCCATTGTCAGCTCACTGGGTCAAGTGATGGACTGCGCCTCGCGAGATGCTCCTTGCCTTTTGGCTAAATAAAGAGTCGACACTCAGGTTCACTGTTGACAGTAGTAGTCATATAAGGAACGTGTTCCTTACGTTTTGAACGTTGAAGAGATGAGAATGTGGTATGCGTAGTGTTATTAATGATTTTGCGTTTAAAACTGTTGGTATAAGTACTGAAATAAGCAGGTCTATAGTGAATATTTATGTCGTAGTGGATAAGACAAGAATGCAAAACCAATAGTTGAGAATCGATTGCCACTGAAGCTGTATTAATAAAAATACTCTCTGCCTAAAAATCTTTCTATGTTGTCACAATATAATTAAGGCAAACAATAGTACACGGACAACAGAGTTATCAATGGAAAAAGGTACATTCGCCAATAAATTTCATCATCACGCTATTGCAGCTTTCGGCAATAAAAGTGACGATTCTATAACACGAGCCAGTATAAATCCTGGTCACATCCATATAAAGGCCACCCACAAACAATGGCTTTATTGTTTGAAGCTTACCAACAGTTTGACGAATTGGTCTCCGGGACTTATTTTTGCTGAATACGGAACTATTGTGTCCGCCACTGGATCAGCGGATGAAATGTTACCTTTTCACGAATCTTGTATGAAACAGGAAGGATCCACACATCAAATCCTCAGTGGAGGTATAGCTTTATTTACACGCAACTGTCAAAATGATGTATGACTTTTAAGGATGGCAAATAACCGTATTATGAAGATGTTTGTTTGGTTTCTTGCCTACTGTTTTCTTTCCCACGTTGTAGGTAAACAAGTAATCATTCTTATATTCGTCTATACTTGATCCGTATAAATAAATATCTGTAATAAATCATATTGATAATAAGTATCATGATGCCATAAAAAATACAGTTGTGTAAAATATAATATAGTAGAAAATAATCCTAAAGTGACGTTGATTCTCATCCCAATTTTTTTATTAGTGTTGTAAGTATAGCTTTGACATATTTACTACTTGTTAGTCCATAAAAGACAGAGTATCGATTTTTTAAAACCCTCCAGCATTATGTCATCGGCGTATATGCATACACGGATTATACGGCGGCCATTACGATGCAAATTTGTCTGTACTCTACCTGTCCGACGAGAAACTTTTTGCTGAGGTTGGGATAGTGAATTTTCAGTGACAGGGTTCCGCGTTGGTCGAAAATTTGCAGAAAATTGACTTTTAAACAGTCGCTTCTATTGTTAGTTCGCAGTTTGTGCTGGTCTGCAATTGAAAGTCTGTGGAACTGGACCATTTTGGGAACGGAACACTAAAAAAACTGGGTCGTTTTTGTATATATTACAGAAGTTTGTATTGGGTCTGTAGTTGATCCTATTTAAGTTTGGTGCGATACAAATTTGGATTATAAACCACATCTTGTTTACAGTAGTAATAATGTTAAGACTCAAAAAAATACCTATTTAGAAACTTGCTTAGCTTGCAATCATTGCATCTCTATCTAAAGAGAAAAAATATTAAATATTTGACGAACTATATTATAAATAGTATTTATAGTATACTATTTATATTAAATATATTTTTTGTCTTTCAGTATGATACAACATATGTATTCATGATAAGGGGATAAATATATTACTTAGTTGACGAAAGTATGATTGAAGAAAAGAGTTTAAAGAGAAGTATCGCTCACTCCTGTATTGAAACACAAAAACAAGACTGGATAACTATACTGCACCTCTATACATCACTTTCCTTCATGGTGCACCCATACATGCCATCAAACTTTGAGGCCGGGGACGAAATTTAATTGCATCGTTCCTGTCCATACTGCGGCCTGAAACATTCACAAATATTGACTTTACTCTTAATAAAGCCTAATGGATGAAACTGCGGTCTGTCGGTTCCACACAGGATGGGGCTTCGAGAGGTAAAAAGTAATACTGACGGTATAAGGGCCTTAACGTGATTACTTTTTTAGCTTTGGATGTACTCGTAAATTATACGAAACTTCTGATGTAATATGAAGTTATCTTATAAACACTGTTGAATATGTTTTATTTACAAACATGCACAGGAAAGATTTTATATTAATAATCCCTAGATATTTTTCAGTTGAGTTAAAGTAATGCTAGCTTTTATCACGAGGCCTAACTATAACTTGCGGAGCAAGAAACAACTTGGTTCTTTGTGGTTGTAGATGTAAGAGTGAGTATGAGATGATGTGTATTTCGAATATTCATAATTAATAGCATAAATAATTTCAGATCTAACTTACTGATAATTATCATCAATACTATTATTTAAATTTCTCACAGTGACCCTAACGGATACTGTATTTTCTAAATATTTCAACGTAACGTTTAAATAGCAATTTTTTTGCTCACGTTACAAGATTTCCAATAAAAATCTAATCAAGGCAGCGATTCCGTTCAACCCATTTTTCTTCTTAATATTCCGTGTGGTGCAAAAAGTATTGGAACTTTTTGTAGTAAGTTAATACGCTGCCAGATTAATAGTGCACCATTAAGCTACACGGAAAGGATTTTTACACATCATTAGTCTATTAATGACTAGGCGAGCTATGGTTAATGCTTTGTCTCAAAATGGATATGATATTTTGTCTATAAACGTTTTCTAAGTTGGTAGTGTGATATAATTTGTTTTACGACGTTAAACACGTATGATTTATATTTTTAATATTTTACACTAACTGTACTTTCGTAATATATAGGAATAAATTCTAATCGGCACAACAGTATAGGAAGTTTGGTTTGGTCTTGCACCTTCACTAATACCAAAAAATTCAATCTGACACGTTTAGCTTGTTCTTGGGGACAAAGAAGATATAATTTTTGAATGTTGATTAAACTTGTAATTTTTTACTTTCCTTCTACAAATTACAGAAAAGACGAAGACAAGAAAAGTTTGCACTGTTTCGTTTTTTTTTTAAATCGGATACATTCTGATCAATTTGAACATATTCTTCTCAAGGCGCGTGTACGTAGTAAGAAGAACAGGAGAGCATGTATTAAAAGGTTAATGGATGTGAGTGAAGATAGAGACATTTGTCAGGATCGTTCCAGATGGAAATCGATAGTCCCTTTGCAAGCTGTACGAGTATGTATGTATATTTCGACAAATAGGAGTGAAAATTTAAATACATATATAGCCGTGAAACATACAAATTCAACCGTTCTGTTAATTGTATCCATTTTGTACAAACTGTACTGAAGGCAAAAAAACATATTAAGACCGTCGTCATTTATCACGATACGGACCATGGTAAATTGAAAATGATTTACCTAAGTACCGTTTGAATTGAATATGATAATCATGTTGGAATGAAATTCTGTTCTAATATAGATAGGAAATTATAATATTCCGTCAGTACAATATAAAAATCAAATATTAAGTCAGTTACTACTCAAGCCATTGACAAAATATGATTTACGGAGAAGTGTAGACTAAAATATTTCAACTTAAATATAATATTACAGATATCAAACTACATTTTATATAAAATATTACAGTTGGGTATAAAACCTGTAATATTCAGAACTCTAAAGTACCCATATAGTTCTGCCTACAATCTATATAATAATAATAATAATATTTGGACATTATTACACCAATTGAACTAGCCCCTTGGTAAGTACATTTTAAGACTTGTGTTAAGGGTACTAGTCAACGTATATTTAAGAAATGTATACTTATATTATCATACATATATAGCATATCTAATATACTATAGAAAAGCGTAATTTGAACAGTGCCTGTACCGGGAATCGAACCCGGGACCTCACGATTAGCGTTTAGACGCCTAACCGATCGCGCCACGGAGGTCGTCTATATATAACAGCTAACCAGATAGAATAGGCAATAACCTCGAGAACATTGACATATTAATTCCTTCACACTCAATATGTTCGAGCTTTCCTTATCTTAAAGTTGTTCGTAATGATATCGTTAAATCAGATAGTGTCTTAAAATTTTACTGACATGAGCACGAACTGAACTCATAAACTCGTGTTGATGTTGAGAAAGCCTTATCCATATGTTGATAGCGACGAGTTTTTGCGGGTTCTTTAAATATTCAGTTGTTTTTAAATTGTATAAGTATAGGGTTTGCGAATTATTGTAATGAGACTAAATAATGAAATAATATTTGGACATATCATTTACCAAAACCAACAACAGTATGCAACAGTTGTTAAATTTTAGTACTGATTATCCTCACTTGTATCTTATATGAAAAAAGTAATAATCCAAAGTGATGAAACCTATAAACAATGGTACTGTTCTCTATATATACCTAGATAAAATAAATATTTTTTATATGAATATGAATGTAACGCTTTTTTATTCAATATAAGGATCAAAAAATTACTTATAAAATCTGAAAAAAAAACATGAAAAAATTAACGAAATTGTCCTTAAAATTAGATAATCTTAAAAATAATAATTAAATATACTATATACTGTAATCTAAATATACTGACAACACAGTAACCTCATTCACTAAGAAGCACTAAATTACATATTTATTGAAAAAGTTCAGTAACTTAGTCAACTTGAACGCTTAAGCCGATCCACACTATCCTTGTCATCACAATTTACATTGTAACCGGATCACGATGATAAAACCTTATTTAATAAGGTGACTAAACGCATAATTTTGAAATGATAGTGTCCCCGACACTTGTTTAAGTGTAAACTGCTGTTTCTTTGTGATAAAACGAGACATTTTGATAAGAACAACCAATACGAACCACGAAACGGGTTTCGAGAAATAACCTATCTTAGCATATCTTTAAGTGACTTTGTTTATCCATTGCATAATTAGATAATATCATGCATTTATAAGCTAAGAGCCATTTACACCTAAGTAGCTTAGAGAATCTCAGTTGTCAACAATTTTCTTGTTACATTATGTGTTGATATTAAGAGAATGTAAGTGTGTATACTCCGCTTTATTACTAACAAATATTTTTAATGGTCTCCAGTTAATCAAAGTCCACTTATTACGTAATTATTAATCAATACCCAACGAAATAATGCTAATCATCCTTAGACCGACTTACATAGTCAAGATTGAGTAATTGGTTTCATGATATTTTACGGAGATCAACTCTTTTCTTCTATTTTTAGCCATTAATAAGAGACCAACCTTAAATACTAAAATCCAGTAAACAAATGCGTGTCTAATAAAAAGAATCAAGAATCTTTAGTTCACGAATAAAAGCTAACCAAGAAGGTAAAGTTTTGCTAATTATCAATCGAACTTATGACTAGTTTAATAGACATACTTTCATTAATTGCCTACCGGATTTAAAAATAAATGTTGTTTTGGTTTAAAGTATTCTAGTTAATTTATTTTATGTTTACCGTAAATCGTGACATAAAAACGCTCGAGCCCATTTCCATACAGCACCTTTGAACTACACCGCCGCTTTGATTTAAAGCAAGTTTTATTTGCGAGTAAATACCATGTGAAATCTTGATACATTACAACATTTACTCCCTTGACAACATTATTAAGTGTTGATACGGGAATCATATTGCGAATGACGTTTAGCAAATTAACAACATTATTTCGTTCTCGACATCCGGACAGATTTCAAAAATGTATTTCAAAATGAGTTGTATTAACTTAGCACCTTGTTCTGCACGGGCTTCGTTATTAAGTATGATATAAATAATGCATATTGCCTTACGCGGCTGATGCCTCGAGCCCTGTGCCTCATCGGGAGTGTTGCAAGCCTTCACCGGGAGGTACTAACGTGCGAGCGAACAATAATTAGGTAATAAATATTTATAAAGGGAGCACGGACTTTTTTGTGAGGTACTTTTTTAATTCCCGCCCGAAAATGGGAAGGGGCGGGGCAACTCATTAAACATTTGGATAATTAAGAAATTAAATTTATGAGTTTGGGAACTTTTATACCGAATCATTACGGTACAAAGATCTTATAATAACACGGTGTGGTGAAATTAAACCTGTAGTTTTAATGTCATTCGTTATAGTAATTTCCGCCATTAATTAAATTCTGTAATTTAATTATTCATTAAACTACTGTTTTTTAATAAAATTTAATTAGAATAACAGTATTTTGCGAGTGATGGTTGCTAATAATAGTAATTAAGAAAGTAACACTTGTTTGTTTGAATGTAGACAGATATTAAGGTAAGTTATCTATTTACACTATAAAATTGTAAACCCCATAATATTGTCTATTCGTACATAAGCAGTTAGTTTCAATCACATTTATTGATGGAGAAGCTAGACAGTTCGAATAAAATACATCACACCTTAACCTTTTTGTAAATGTATACCAAAGGAGATCTGAGTATCATCTACGTTTACGCCGCTATCCTAATTTATAATGAATTAAATTCCCGCCATTTTTGCATATGATATTCTATTAAATCCATACATACGCGAACAGTCACAACAAAACTTACATACCTAACTATTCGTTCCATACCAAAAGCTCAACCGACTGTACCTCCCAAATTACACCACCATCTGATTTATAGGAAAAAGAAACACACTAGAATGTAATTATAACAAGAATGTTTCCAGCCATAAACCTGTTTTATAGTCCCAATATGCCTCGTGTCACTGTCATGATCCACGTTGCTTGCATTCGACGGAGCGTTTGATTTATTAAGACTTTTATTGTTTTACTTTACTGCGCTATATTTTTTGGGCCCAGGAACATGTTAATGAAAAACTGCATCTCAGCTGGGTGGTATTAAATTGTACGTCCGTTATTTGTCTACAAACGATATCAATATCAGTTTACTTCTCAGTGGTTCAATAGTAACGGTTCGGAAGGAAAGTATTAGGTGACAATTCGATCGCTTTTAAACAGCTTACGCGCTAAACTTCTATTCAAATCAACTCAACTGTTGGTACCTAAATATCACAAACTGACACAAAATTTCAATCATATAAATATTTCAATAAAACCAGTGGGCTTATATCATTTATATTCACTAACAATTTAAATGCCATAACATGGTTAAAGTCAAAGTGTAAGGCTTTACATTAGTTCATTCTAATAACTATAGTAGAATGTAAATTAAAGAAATTACAGTTTATTGATATCTATTAGCCACTTTCAAATTTAAAACTAAAACGTAAATTTGCTGTAATACTTTACTTGGTAGTGTATATCGAAATGAAATAAATTGTCTATATGATAAAATGTTCTATTCAAATGAGAAGCACTAACAGGTGCAAGAAGATATTAAACTACGATATCTCTCTTTTTGGCAAAAAGGGTTAAAATATTGATTCAAAGTCAAACATTATCGAATGTCCATTAATATCAATATAATTATTTGATTATGCTATGAGTATCAGATCTTAAGCACAAACAGCAATTCTAACATTGAAAATAAACCTCAGTAATTATGTAAATATGTGTGTACAATTATATATATTAACGACTTATCAGGACAGAGATCTCCCAACAAATAAAGAAACGGGTTGGCTTAAGTAAACAATACATTGTTAGTTCAGATTTAGATCAATGTTCACAGACATGAATGGGCGCGAGAAAAAAGAAATAATGGCGGGGCTTAAACAAGATAGCGACAGTTGGACGTCAATAAAACTTCTCAATAATTTCCGGCCCTCATTATCAGGTTATCTAAGGTTTATTCCTCGTGTTTTGAATAAAAATTTACGACATCCAGATTAGGATCGACTTTTGGAAGCCGTAAATTTACCATTCGAAAGAATTCAGAACTAACTAGCCGGTACTTTGGGCTTGGTTAAAGCTTTGGAACGAATCGACTACCGATCGTTTTAATTACCATACCTCTGATGTAATCCGGGAAATAAAACTTCTATTTTTGTTTTATTTTCTTTTGCAACTTGAATGGATAAATAACTTTTTTAGGATATTTTTTGTCAAAAATAAAAAAACCCCTCAGAATAGAGGTTTTATTAAGGTTCACTAACTTTAATCACTGTTTGAAGTATATATTTAAGTATTTATCAGCACATTATTTAGCTCACTGAAGGATTATCATTATGAATAGGATAAAAAGAAAATATAAAAAAAAATAACAACACTGTTAGCAACTAGCTCACGAAGGAACGATATATATTTTACAACTATCCAACAGACATGCAATGCTACTTCTATAATGCAGTTATTACACATTAACCTGTAAAAACCTATAAATGAAATATGAACACAAATTTTATCAAAATGGCGACTACTTGTTCGTAAAAGCACAAGTTTGAACACAAAGAAAAGAGCATTGACAGAAGCTGGTTAAACAGATGGACGGGACAATCCTGTGTTTGCTGATTTATTAATGTCTGTTAGTGGTTCAGTTCCATGTACCGATTTTGTTCTTGTTGTCTCAGAGCGACCGATGAAGGATTTGGATACCAAAATAACTGGTACGATCTCATTCATTATAATTCTACTGAGTATTAAGATGCTTGTGTTGTATATAATTCTGTTATATATAAATTTCTCATGATTAATAATTAACGGGACTTATGGCGTAAGTTTTTATATAATAAAATTACCTGCAGTAGCCATGGTCATGGGCAGACTTAATTTTATTATATTAAAACTTACGCGATAAGTCCCGTTAATTATTAATCATGAGTATAAATCGCGAATCTCTTAAAACTTTAATATATAAATTTGCTTACCAAGTCTATTAGGGTTGATTTGTAATTATTATTATAGGTCTTATAATTAGATACTACTATTAATCATATTAGTAACTTAATAAGCATTACGACGATGGAGTTGCTTGTATATCTTCAAATTATTACGTATCTATTACTAATTAACACACCGAGCTTATTTCACTTAATATTATTATTTTTACTTTAAGTATTCTTATATCTGTTCTTCAGATATAAATTATCAGGTTATCATCATTACTAATTGTAAAGTATATACCCTACTTATAATATTAATCCTAATCACATCACACGAGGTAAAGTTAAGAAAAAATATATGAAAATCGGACACCTCAATATTCGCCCTAGAGATATCATCGAATTATTATTCGATTATAATTAGTTACATTTATGCCTGTAAGCAATAGTGTGTATGAGGAGGTGGTTGCGAATAAAGCTAAAAAGAGGATGAAGATGACGATGATGCCAGCATCTCGTCAAACGGGAATCCGTGATCTCTGCCTACACATCTGTAAGGCAAAGGGCATGATATGTATATGTTTGAGTTACTGTACCTTTTACTTTATATAAGGCATTTGAATAATAATTAAAAAGGAAGCCTACGATAAATTTAAATCAACGCGTTTACATGGTGCAATGCGCCCGATACGTATGTTCCACTTTAACTCTTATTAATGAACCAATATACGGCTGGATATTTAAAATATGACTCCCAAAAACGCAGTGCGGGACATTTAAATCTTGAGCGCCCATATTAATAGTCATCATTCCGTTCTGTCTATTTATGGTGTTACATTAATCAAGCACAACGGGTTCATTTTTAATTAAACCTGTAGCTATTGAAGCCAATTATATCGTAAGTTGATGTATTTTTTGTAACAAAACATTGTTTTCTGTTGTGGTCCGAAGTGTCGGCGCGGCGACCTAGGGCCCCCGCTGTTTCAATTAAACCACTGACAATGCTTCGGATGCCTGGCGGTTCATCGGCCAGTACCAAACATGCCGCTTTAGGCCGTAATTGACGTCTTGACTGATCGATCTTCATACTTTGGCCCGTTTTTATGTGCTGCTGAATGAAATATGCGTTAAATGTTTCGGTTATTGAATGTTTTGGATTCTGGTGTAAGTATTTGTAATCTGTTTAACAGATATGTTATATTTTTTTTTAATTTGTATTTACTTAAAATAATATTTGTATCTACTTTAAATAATATTTGACGGAAACTAACTAAGCACTGTGGAAAAGTTAAGTGAACCAATTAATATTTTCAAGACTATTTACATTGAATTTCAAATCAGTAATTACATATTCTTTTTATGATTATCTGTATAAATATATATATATATATATATAGTATTTATATTACATGTATATTTTTATATCATTCTATTTAAAAAAAATACCGTAACTTTCTTCGCACAAATATCAATACTTGTCGGTCGGACTATTACTTGTTATGGACCACACGATTGCATCCGTGAGCCGACAGAGCTTCGATAAAATCTAATCTAGATTACTTTCTCCACTGTTTAATTGATTATTTTGTTAAAAATAATACAACTCGTCATACTCTTATTGCTTTATTGTGGGAGAAATTGATTGAAACTTTTTGTTCATCCCATCAACTTCGGACAAGAAGCTACATTTAGCTATTAATTATGTAACGGACTACTCGTAATGAGGTACAAGAGTTTATTGATATAAATGAACTAAATAGTATGGTTTGTGTTTTACAAATAAGGGTCTCTTGAGCTCAGAAAACCTAAATACTAATCATTAAGTATATTTTTTATACAGAATTATGTTGTAATATGTTTCGAGTTCGAATATTGAGAGCCTTGAAATTAGACTAAAATTAACATAGTTTTAAATATATTTTATACAAACTGCAGTTTCGACAACAACTGCCTAATATCCACGAATACACCCACAGGTGCACTTGAAAGTCAACCCTCTGAGTCTCGATGAAACAGGATGAACAATTCACCAAATTAATTCTAATGTGCCAACGGCAAGTCAAGGGGTATTTTACGACATGCTGCCGGTAATTACGGTTGTAAACTTGGACATTACAGATCATAAACCCATACATTTGATGACATCGGTTAGCGCAATCGCCAATTGTTTAACGAACCGTGGCTTTAGGTCTACTAATGTGAGTGCTTCGGGAATAAACGAATAAACATGACTATCAGTTGAATCTTTCCTATTCTCCTTTTGTGCTCGGGTAATAAAATGTCCATTTGAGGTTGTCAAAATGTTGGGAACGCTTGATTGTCAGTGTTGAAACGGCTGTAATTTTCTAAATACAAATTGCAAGAATGCTGTTACTGTCTCTTGGAACATAAAATCAAGTGTTATTCGTTACGTTACTTTAAATCCTTGTTAATTGGTTGGTGAACGCTTTATATTTATTTCTACGATTTTCTCTGTTCTACTAGTTTACAATGCTACACTCCAATCCTAAATTAATAAAGTTTTTATTTTAATTTTCTTTCACATATACATATATGTACATGCCACCCGTCTCCTTCTAGATAGATAGGCAAAGATCACGTATCCCTATCTATTCCAATCCTGACAGACCAATTTCGCTTCATTGACACTCCTATACCTCCTTATACACACTGAGCTGTTATATATACGTCCTTCTTTCATATTATTCAAAAGTTCTACTTACATTTGAATAACTATACTTACCCTCCATTATAACATCTTCACCACATAACTTCACCCTTTAAAACGCAGTTAAGCACATTCTTCAGCATGACTCATTAACAATAACATCTCTCTTACACTATCTGATCCACCCTTGTAACCAGAATTAGAATACGAAAGGGTTTGGCGACAAAAAGTTTACCTTAAGCTTAGCGTATCAGGCATCTTATCACGACTGACGCATCGGAAGATACAACGCACTTTAGATAATAAGACCTCCAACTCGCAGACTCCGACGTGTCTCCGTTTATCAAGACATCTACATGGGTATACACGACAATAAAGGCTACCGACAATGTTATTGGTAAGCCCTAAGTTACAAATCACGATCTATAGATACTAACCAGCGGTGAGTTGTACTTTGTAGGAATCACTATGTAAACATGCAGTGCTACATGATGTATCGATATCGGGAATGAAATATAAAATGAAAAAAGTTGGTATTAAACTAAGCTTAAGTAATTTTTATTAATAGTGAGCGTAAATTAATGTTCTGATTTATTGTAGCGCAGGACAAAACTTTAATAAAGTTTCCAAAGGCTGGCCGAGTTTATTATTTAATGCACACGAAGGCCTCGTTTTATACTTTAGGCCAAGATATACGACCTTTTTTCTTTAGATGAGAAAAAGTTTAATACACCTGTTCGCTGTTGTCTATGCAACAACTTGTCGATCGGTGTTCAATAAGTATTTTGGATAATCAACGATTAAACTAATGAATTTAGTACGGAAAATGTATTGGTATCGTATTTTGTTTTCTATCTATGTAATGTGCTAATTAATATGGAAGATTTGATTGCTACCGGCTAGTGGTGACTTTTCTACAATATTGTCTCAATTTGGTTACCCGATCTTACTAATAATCAAGCAACTCAAAAAGGGTTTGAATTTTGTTGAGTTTTTATACTTAAAAAAATAATAACATAAACTTTCTTGAATAAATAGAGAAAATGTGAAGTACATTATACATATTACGGAAAGCTTTTAGGAAATAACCTTTTCCGTATACTACGAGTATTTTTATTTAATTAGGCTATTGCTTAATGAAGAAGTCCACCAAGAGAGCAAAAGCTTCAAATGTTTTCACAAATTAAGGATAAGAGCAAGTGACACATTCCGCCATCTTGTTTTCTTTTAATTAAGTTCTAAATGAAGGTAGGCACAAGATTATTACGTCATCAAAACGAGGTAAGTCCCAGGTCACAGTTTATTAAAAGAAATACTAGTTATTTAGTAGCTTTGTGGAAAATAGAGGAACAAGCTGCCTCCTTCTAACCTATTCGCAATCAACTGTTGACATTACGAGATACAGTAGTAGTAAAGTAGGTAAATTATAAAACTTATTGCAGCTAATACTCGTATAAATGTTTTATATATTTTATTAGTTTTATATACAATATTTTTAAGTACTGGGCTCTACTATCTACTATAAGTATTGAATCATAATTATGGTAAAAAACTAAAGGGGAAGACTTTATGCTTTGCCATATTAAACATTTTACTTATAAACCTTCCGAAACTTCAGATAAACACTCCCTGGTGTGTTTTTAAAATATTGAATACAATCTTAAGCGCGATTGGGTTGAGAACAAAATTGTATTATTAACATCGCGTGACATCTAAATGGATTAGTTTTAGGAAAAGTTTCATTAGAGAAACGATTTGTTCCGTTGCAGCGCAGTAGGGTATTGGCACTTTCTATCAAAATTATCATATCGGTAAATTATGCCTCGTTACGAAGTCAGGAATTAGGCACCTGTTCCCGAAAAGTGGGTGCTTCTGGAATAAAAAATGCAGATACAAGGACAGGTGCGAATAAGGCGTCGACGGGGGGCCTGCCAACAGCTCTGTCGGTCTACCCATAACCTTAATTGATAGGAATCGTTAACCTTTAACGCACGCCTCCGCCGTTTCCCCGACATAAATACTTTGTGATTCTAATCTGTTAGCTTTTTTACCCACTGTTATTTTATACGTCGTCGTCTGCTTGAATTTAGTTTTATTTTCGGGTGCCGACCTGCTCGTGGTCGTCGATAGATCGTTATTTTGGTTATAAATTGACTTTCCTTTGTCATACGATATTCTCGAGATGCAGAGAGTGATTATCGTAAAATCATCTTGGCGCCGTCAGTTTCTCTTAGCCGATATAGCTTTGTAATCACGTATAAGTATTTCGTAAATGAATTTAGCTCGCTACTGCTTTATATTGATCAACGCAGTGATAAGATTTTAATATTGCTTTTACCAGTACGCTGCGCTCTTTGAATCACTGAACTCATTGCGTAATGCAAAGCTCTACTTAATTAATGAAGAGGATGAGAGAAGGTATGAATGCTTGGTATCATGTAATTATGTAATTTTGATTGCTGCATATTGTCACTAAGTAGGAACAAACAAGTTCTTCGCTTTCTTAGTGTACATAAATGCTACAAGAGTCATACTTGTTATTGTTTCATGCTGTTAAGTTTTTGCTCAGTTGAAGTTAAGTTTTTACTGTAAAGCCGATGTAACTAGAGATGATTAAATCACTGTTTCTATTTACACTGTTAGTTGTTTGGCTATACTGATCAATTGCAAAAATTCTGTTTTATGGTTCCTTTTGCAAATCATAAAATAAATAACTATTAACTTAACACAGACAAAATAAAAAACTCAAATAGCTTTGGCTAGTAAAAACTAATTTAAAGCTTCCATAAATCTCTCAATAAAAATCAAAACCTAAAATGCCGTTGTTCCAACCTCTGCCCTTCCTATAAAATATTATCTCATTAAATATCAACTATCATTACCTCAATCAAGGCACGAATAACTCTTGATTTCTCATTTCGACATAAATTTGGCTGGACCCATATAAATTTGTTTCGTCCGGACGTTTGTCAACATGTCGGATGATGTTATCTTCAAAATGGAATGCCACACGTTATGAGCGCGGTCGGTGATTTTTAAACAGATTCGACAAAGAAAATCCTTCTTCAGTGTAGTAAAATGAACGTGTAATTAACTGGCATTAACATGAATACTCGACGTGATTAGGTAACAGTAAAATTTATAAGGTTATTGAAAAACAATATAGAATTGAATTGAAAATCCATTATAAGTTTTATGTCGTATTTATCATTTTCAATTTATTCTTATTATTGATGAGAATTTCCCATGTGTAAAAATAATGAATTGTTTTTTTTTTCAGAAACAGCACAAGGTATTTTGGTTTGTATAGTACTCTACATCGCATTCGGTTTTAAGCTGTCATTCGCTTAAATATGAGTAAAAGATACGACGACAGCGTTGACACACCGGTCCTTCAATCAACGAAGTTAATCAACGCTGGCCGTAGTTAGTGTCTGGATGGGTGCCCTCCGGGTGATCACGTACTGCTGGTTTGAATCAGCCCGCCTGTCATATTGGATACTGGGTACCTGGTGAAATGTAGGTTTTGAGTAGCCAAATACTTTTTGTTACGACGATGGTAACGTAGGGCTCTAACTACGTTGGAAGGGTTAACGATTCTGTAGCATGTTTTTCTAGTTGTGTTGAAAAGTGTATTCAATTTTCTAGTTATTTTATTTCCAATAATACAGTAGCAAGCGAGTATATTCTTATAATAAGTTAGCAACTTAATGAAATAACTTTCAAGTTATTTGGGCAAAAATCTAAGGAATAATCCCCTAAGTTACATATCTCGTGGAGGCGAATAACTTGGGCATTGTTTCGCCGCTTTGCTTATATTGAGTTGGGCTCTCGAGATTATTTTGTACTTGGAATTTTCTTTAGCTGGGTATTAATATTGAGCTGAAGTTGGGATTAAACTATGTTGCCCGTCCAAAATCATGGAATATTAAATGGTTAGGAATAAACCTTTATATAAGTAGTCTGTTGCTAGGAAATGTATAGGAATTTTCCGAATTTGTTATGGGGAATAAATGTCATACATAGTCATAAAAGAGCTAAAATATTGTACATTAAGTCAAACAAACGCATTCACGACCATTAACCCTTGTGGGGTAGTCAGAGGTTCAGGTTTCCATCTCCGCAATTGCGAAGGTAGTAATTCTATGGCCACCTCGAACCCACGTGTTAACCAGATAGTCAGTACTCAATGTGACAGGTGGTCAACCATGTAGCCATTTACAAGCACTAACTATTACCTGTTCGACGAACAGGTAGGTTTCCTCACGATGTTTTCCCTCACCGTATAATTCGATTCATTTCGTAAATGTGATTTTATTACGAAAATGTACATAGAAATTCATTAAACTTCATTTCCATTGGTACATGCTCAAACGGGATTTGAACCCTGTACCCACTGATACAGAGCCAAGCCCCAAACAACTGAGCTACGTCGAATTCATTACATTAAGTCCTACAGAATAAGACACCTTATGACCGATATCAAAATGAAGTGAATTAGTCATATATGCCTGATAGCACTTTTGATTACTGCAGCAATATAAATAAACTACAAATAGAGGTACCAACTCACATCTTAACTTTGAAAAGCATGCTATAAAAAGTTGGCCGTTATTAAAACTTAGAATAGTACGCTTGTGAAGTGAGCCATTCTGAAGTTTCATAACTGGAAAATGCAGCGTGGAGTTCAACTCTTTTGCATACAACTGTAACTTTACATTTGTAAGAAAAACTCTTGCCAGCAAAAAGTTGGAACGTCTGTTGTGAGATTCCATACTGAATAAATTCGAAACTTTTTGTTGGGGGCTGCATAATGATAAGGATAACTATTTATTATTATAGAGCTGAAGTTAACTACGTTATTGCTTTCTAGTGTATACTTTACAACATCGATACAGTTATTGACATTTACAACGAATTAAAATAGAAAAACTTTGTTTATTTATTTTTTTCAATTACAAAAACTAGCTCACTATGCCGTCTTTTGTCAGTTGTGTTATTTGGAATTGTACAAAGTTTACGCTTATCCTTTTTTCTTTCAAACATTTAAATTACATAGTCTCAATGCGGTCACAGATATTGTCGATATATCTCCATGTGGGTCGGATAAGTTCGCCAAAGCCTAACTAAGTTATTAGATAAGTAGTTATTTTTATGTTAAAAATCTATGTGATGATCTAGTATACACATTAGGGTTAACCCTGTAAGGTATCTAACCTTATTATATATTTAAATGAAACAATGGCATGTTTAGTAAATTCAAATATCCATTTACGCTTCCTACTTCTTTGTTTCTGTTTTTGTTCATGAACTAGTTACAACGTGATCCCAGTAGTTGAGACAACAGATGCGTGGACGTTAAAATTAGTGCATAAATCCAGTAGAAGCGTACCGGCTCTAACGGTTAGGGACAGTTGAATAAAGGGGCTTACATAGATCCGCCCTGTAAAACATGCATATTCAATAAGTGATATTTATGATCCTTATATTGAATAAAAAAGAATTTCATTTCATTTTAATAATTGTGGAAATATTGTTTTATTTATATATTTTTTCTTAATGTATTTGAGGTATTTATACTGTTTTATTTACAAATTCAAGAAACTATGTGTAATTTTTATGCTTTTTTTGTATCTTTTGAGCAAGAAAGGCAGTTAAAAAAAACTATGTATTCATTTAGGCTTACCTTCTACTAATTAACTATCTATCTGTTTATTGACCGCGATCATATGTAACTGAGGAGTTATATATGTATAAGCTAGATATTATATAAATATGACCTACTGTTACTCTAATGGTTTATTAAAAATCATGGAAAACTTGTGTTAAACAAAATAACATAAAAAATCTTAAACGCAATGTTGCAATATCAGTATCACAATAACGTGTAAAGCTTCTTACTAAAGTATGGTATTACAGGAGAGGTATCCAAGTTGTTCTCAAGTAAAGCCATACGACCTCCTGTTGCCGAGATATTATGTGGATAACCAACACAGCTTCATTCTCACGGAAAATCCTTTCAAAACCTTCATTGTCAACTTAGTGCAACGTATATAATTTCCTCTTATATTAATGGTTTACCTGTAATAAAGACATAAAATTTAATTTATTATAAAGGATGATAGATGTTAACCGTGTCAAAAACTTGATACTTTTTGTTAATTTTTGTTGTAAACATTTTCCATCTTAATTCTATATATAATTTCGTATGTATTTTATATGTATATATATAAATTATATATAGAAATATATAAAAAAGATGGCCAATGTTTACAATAAAAATTAACAAAAAATAAGAACTTTTAGACACAGGCATCATCTAAGAAGATCCTTAAACTTTCATCTACATGCAATTAAAAAATAAATAAAGGAGCGTTTGATTTAACACTAGAACCACACTGAACCAGGCAATCAATTACAATCCAGAGATCTATCTAAGCATTCAATACTCATGCAAATTGGATCTGAATGCAGTTTAGATATTCTGCCGTTTCCGGACATGTCGCGGGACTGGACAGCTGTGACGCTGTCCACAGCCTCGAGCGGGTAACATCCTGATTCTCTGGCTCAACTATATTGGGATCGTTGTAATATGGGTTACGAAAGTAGTATTGAAAAAACGGTGTGTAGCTTGCATTATAAGTAAATAATTGTTGAACCTTTTAGCGGTTCCTTTTTGCTAAGGGAAATGTCATAGTAGAATACGGAGCATATATACATAGGTACTATAACATGATCATATACATATTGTGCCAGACAATTATCTTAAAATCAAGCGGTCTTATTGAAGTGAACAATAGTTATTTACAGGTATTAAAAGATGTGAATACATACGCTGAATATGTCCTAACACCGAGAAATGAACTGCTATCGCGGTAGATTGGAACTTGGTGATGACCTATAACACCAAAATATTAATTTAAAACGGATTTAAAATAATAATGTATCGCTAACATGAAAATAAGTAGTAAGTGGTATGTGTTGTTATATAAAACTTGCTTCCTTGCCCTACTTTGTTATGTTCCTTCAGCTTACATAAACTCACTGCAAACAATACTATATCCAGTTCGACAGTCCAAATACAAAACTAACTCAATCAGATTATCACATTAACCCTTAAACTAGGCCAAACCTTTCCTGTTTTCGTGAATCAACTTTCTGATTTCGGATAATGGCTCCGATTTCACGTTTATTTTGGTTTCCATGCAAACTATCTAAGGGTAGCGATAGCTTTGCTAAATTATTCATTGGTTCTGGTACACTCGCGGGCACTAATACGACTGGGATTGCGGAGGATACAGCTAACTATACCGACTATGGGGTATCTGAAACTATAGTAATGGCTTTCTAGAGACTTTCTTTTTGCTGTTAATAGCTGGTAATGTTAGAAGAACCTGAAAGTAATGATAATATCATTACTTTCAGGTTCTTTTAACTTTGCCAGCTATTAACTATATTATAGTTGAAAAAAATAGAAAATTCCAGTTATAACATAGTTTAAAATTAATTTTGAATAAATTTGTATTCGACGTTACAAACTTATCACGCAATAGAAAAAATATTTAAAAAAAAATCGCAGCTAAATTTTGTTTTTCGCTGAAAAGTATTGTTGATGTACAACTTTTTTGCTTGCTATGATATAAAACCGTTTATTATATGATCTATCCAACGTTCTTTCAATAATAGACAGAAAATTACAGATCCGAGGAAGTTCTGTGAGGAATTTCATATATCAAAAATATTTTTTAAAACATTAATCAGTGTTATGCTATAACTGCACTGAAATGAAAAAGCAATGGATGCATAACACACCTACGCAATAATTTATTAATAACCTATTATGAAAACTGTCATTCTATTAAAAGCGTCCATTGAAAATGAGTCATGAAATAATCACTATTCAATTATTTCATATCCCATGAATATGCACGATCCTTTATTAATTTGGTTAATACAAACTCAATTTTATTCAAAATTTTCGCCTCTTGTTAAGTTATTGAGGTCAATTATAAATTATTGTTCTGAAATTTTGATTTTCACTCCAACTTAATTAATTCAGCTGTAAGTGTTAATGAAGTATTGATTGTTGTATTCAGATCTTGTAATTGGGCTATTTGTTTGTGTTTCGCTTATTTTCCGACTACCTATAAATAGCTCTTACAATCTAAATATATATTTGAGCGTATTATCTCGAAGTCTTAGTTCTGAAATATCTATCTTAAAATAAATACGAGTACATACTACTTAAAAATCAAACTGCTTTTCTTTTCTCGCAAGGGTTGAATTAAAAATTAGGAAGAAAATCGATCATATTATAATATCAGCTACATTTGATGACAGATAATATTACTACACTAAGATAATCGGTATTACAATCTCCATCTATTGAAATTTCTATAAGTTATGAAGGATTTTTGAGCCCAAAGCTTATCATTTGCCTCTACCTCTATGTCCTAACTCTAAGCTCTCTCTATGTCATACTGTTGTATTATTTAAGTTGTTTATACTCTATTTCACTGGTACCTATAACCGCCGAGAGTATATGAGAAGATGTATGAATGTCAATGAAGCGAAAGTGGTCTGTCAGGATCGGGACAAATGGGGATCCTACCCCTACCCCTCTACAGGGAATCAGGCGTGGTATGTATATATGTATGTATGTTGTCTATACTCTATTTCACTGGTACTTGAAACTATAACATCTTACTGTATCATAATAGTTCCATATTCCATTTGGAGCGTCCACCCTACTAAGTTTACAGTTCAATATCCGGGAAGGTTTAGCTTTCTGGCCACTGAGTACTGTCTGTGCCATGAAGCCATGCTACAGTGCACACGGTTGGCTCACCACACAATGGGTATTGTGCATGTGTTTGCCTAGGTATTAGGGAATGGTACTGGATGTTGGTAATACTGACTTGGCTTATATTAGTACTTAGAATATATATATATGTTATCTGTGCTAGCTGGGGTGTAAAAAATATTTCATCTAGCTGCCTTTCTTTTCGGCATGTCGTAGGAGGACATGACTAGGGGTGATTAGAGTTTATTGAGCGATAGACTAGCAACCAGTTACCAATGTTCCAATGTGACATCATAACCTTTATATTTATGCTAAAAAAGTGACCGAAGAGATATTATATCTTCAAGGTTTTATCCACTCCGAAAGGACGTGAATGTCCACATATGTATGAATATATATATATATATATAATGCTTATAGTTCGTACTATTTTGGTTGAATGAAATTTGTATATTTATGAAAGGCATGCTAAACTACGGTTATTTCATAACTGTAGATTGCACACTAAGCATGTACGCTCTACAATCTATAAAAGTATTATAAATATTCAAACAAATAATATCTATCCCATCCAGAATATAGCATTCGCTGCAAGTGCGTGACATGATAAATCGTCTTCCTTTATTTAAAGCTTAAACGAGTGGACTTCTTATATGAAAGATTGTTTTTCCTTTGAACAGGGGCTCCTATATGTATGCTATCTGTGAAATAACATTACATGTACATATCATACCTATATTCCGAAACAAGATTGATAGATATTAATCACCCGGGAATAGAACATAGTGGGGTATAATAAAATATGCTTTATATTGAAATACATATTCCAAAAATGAGAAATAAAATTATCCATAATTATCATTACACGTACCAAGTCATAAAACCTAACAAAAACACACCTCTCCTTCAAAACAACCATTCAACCAACCCGCAGCATCGCGTTTTAAAATAAACAGATTCGATTGCGGCAAACAAAACGCTTCCAACCAATGCTCAATGTGACCAGTTGATTTCCATATTATTTTCCAATTTGCAGCGTTCCGGCGCCACGTGCCCCTGATTCCACTCGACCTGGCCCCCGGCTATTAATCTTGCGTCCAGTTTACGTGACAACGAAAGTTTGCATCCCCCGGCGAAATTCAACTAGCAATATTCACGGAAAACTCCGTATTAACATGCCATTTGGATGGGTAAATGGTTTTGGATTTGGCCATATAAAAAGTCACTTTAATACAGGCATGAGAGGTAATAAATTTACTTTTATTGATCATTGATTTTATTTGTTAATGGATGTCGATAGTGTTAAGAAAATAACAATTATAAGGCCAAACTAAATATTAACTAAAGATATCACTTTACGTCATTACCATTAAGTAATTAAATAAATTTTATATGTATAAAAATGGTTACAGACAATTACTTCAAAAATATGTCAATGAAGCTTTTTCTGGATTGAAACAAATGACGATCAGTGCTCTCTGCCTTACACTCTATATGAGAATTAGCGCCATGTGTATTGCAACGTATATGTACTTACTGAACCATTATTTCCGAACCCTGCATGAGACTTCACGCTTATGCATTCAAGTAAAAATACGAGCACTTAGGTCCGAGTAGAACACATACATCATATCTCATGTAAATCACCAGTATTCAAACAAAAAGTATAAATAATGGTAATATTATTCAAAATGATGAATAGTCCTTGTATTTATAAATCTTGTGAGTCTTAGTAACAACGTCCTACAATATTCTATGCCTTTTACGGTGACTATAAAACATTTTTATTGTACACCTAGATAAAATTACTGTGGTTGAAAAGTGCATTTAAATACCACATATTTTAATATTACTTGTGATACCCAGAATAGAATGTCACAAAAAAACAAAAGGCATGATATACGAGGTGTCTAAGAGTCGATAAAAAATATTGGAAGATAGGCTAGCAACTTCTCATCAGTGTTCCATACGACACCAAAACCCAATATTTATGCTAAAAAGAAGATATTTTAGTGTTTCCAAAGTTCTGTCTACTCAAAGAGGATTAAATAACGTGATTAGATATGTAAGAATTTAAATTATGCCAAGGGATTAAACCAGGACAGACATCTTCGAAATACTATTAGCTTATTAATACAATTTTGGAACACATGGCTCAGTAGTGGGACAATAAATTGCATAGATTGATGAAGATGTAAACAGGAAAACAACAACAATAAACAAGAACAATAAGGGTAACTTAATACTTTCATACAGTTTTAACATTGAAAAATATTAGTTCAATTCATTCACGTTCTTATATTCATATCATTGAAATAATGCCTTCAAGGATAGTCATGAATAGTATAAAAACTTACTCTTAAAACATAAAACTTTCAATACCACCATTCACAGATTAAACATCGCATTTAACATACCTGTACCCCAACGTATGCATATCATATCTCGATGGTCGTGCGACATAAAAGCATCGATAATTGGCTACTCGAGCGTACAAATTTCATACCAATATATCATTTCGAAATGCGCTACATCTGTATTACGAGAACACAATCCACCGTGACCATACGCCAAGTTTAACTAACTAATGAGTTCCAAAGGGCCCGCCTTAAAGCCCTTTGGTCTTGGGTACCTCAGTTATTGGGACGTTCGCTAATTATGATGAAATCTAATATGAAACAGAAGTCAGTGTCGTATTTTTGTTTCTTTGTAAATGGTGACCGATTTGGGTTGAATTATATACTCATAGCTAGCATATATAGTAAAGAAAAGAAAGAAAAAATATTATTCACTCCACAAACATATACAATTAAACAATTGGAGTACGACTATCATGCTTGTAGTTTATAGTAAATCACTCTACAGATCTACTATATAGTAACTTATACTCAATAAACTGGAGTAAAAACAATGATACTTAGTTTTCTCGAAGTATGTGACTACTACGTAATTATTAATTGATACTCACCCTTACTTCAAAACGAACTTAGAATATTTGATAACGATAACTACTAACCATTAGTGAGCTTATTTACAGATATTATTTCAATAGAATGTCATTACGTGTGTTTTTTTAAGTGGCTTAAGTGGTTTTCTTAACGAAATTTACAAAGGTGAGTTTCAGCTAAAGTACATACTTATTTGTATTTTAGAAAACCTACTTATTATTAATATTTTACCATTTTACTAAGCTAATACTTACTGTAGTACTTGAATAGTCGTAGTAGCAGTACAAGAAATGTAGATAATACTTGTGTATCTTGGTAAACCCTTTCTTCTTTTCAGCTCGCAAAAGGAACATTCAGCAGATGACTTGTGTAAGCAGGATAAGAGTTACCTCTTTGTCTAATGGTGCCTACATCGTAATGTTTATCGGGGAAAGATTACGCAGGGTTGCATCTTGACTTAGTCTTTAAAATAAGTGGTTGGTGCAGATATTTAAAGAAATCTGATTTCTTGAAACATAATTTCCAGGGTTCCTCAATACTTGGTGTGTGTGGACAGTTTTTTTCATACCTATGTGTTATTTCTACCCTAATAGCAACTAGTGAAAATTGCTTACAGTTAAAAATTCTAAAACGTTTACATGTATAAATAGATAAACAGAATTTCGGATAAAATAAATAATATCGTTACTGTAACACATTTTTGCACCATATAGTTGAAAATGACATATTTGTAGAAATGTCGAGTTACGTTTGTTCATTACAATAATATCAAATGTTTATCAAACGTTTATTATTTATTGTAACCTTGGGACAACCCTGTTAACCAAGTCAGACTAGAATTTATACAACATCACGTGATAAACGATTGACTCAATGACTTGAAAAAATCACACCCAAACTCGTGGCAAAAACCGAAGCTGTCCTAATGAGCTCTATTTTCTGCCATCGAATAAAACGAAAGCCCAATGGATCGCAATTTGCAGCTTTTCATTTTGCAACTGATTGCACAGACGGAAGACTGGGGCGAAATCTTGGGAGTTGCTTATGGGTACTTGTGTTGTGTAGATAAGCAATATGGCCGACGTTTTTGGTGGAGCCACGGAAATTGTTTCTTCGGAATCACTGAGCAGTCAATATTTGGTAAAATGGGGTTTTTGCAGTTTTCTAGTAAGTTGTATTTGAATGTTATAGCAATTGTTTTTACTATGATTGGTGTTTAATTATCAAATGGCTTGGATAGTTGTGAGATCATTGATAGATGATTTGCTCTGTTTGAATGAGATTACGAGTGAGTTTACCAAATGAAATTCACCTATATATGTATATCCATAATGGTATTTCATGCTTTCATTATGTACGTTCATTAATGTTTATAAAACACAACACAAAGGAGTTTAAGTGGCTTATTGAATAACCTAAACAAAAGAAGAAATATTCGTTTATTTATTAAAGAATAATTGATCACACTTACAAAACTAATCTTTCATACTAAAGTTACTTGACTATTCCTATAAACGAAAAATACACTTGCTCCATCTATGATTTATTACCAAAACTCGGAACTGATGTGAAACTAAATATGTACGCAGTTTCAAGGGAAATTTGAACTGTTATCTTCCCAAAGGATAAAGAATGAACATCCCCGTATGCACTCGATCATCAATCAATTCACTTATCGGAAGAGGAGCTGGCTCGTCTATCTCAATTGGGCTGCACACATCTAGTATGTAGACTTAAATAAATGGATAACAATATGAACATATTCAGACGGAATGGAATGCTAGTAATAAATAATGTATTCGTAGTTTGTTTGTAACAAAGTAATGGTATTGTTTTTACAAGTTAGTTTAAATATCATCATGGTATCGTTTCATGGCTAGTAAGAGATCAAAGATCAGTATAAGGCCGCTTAACTTACACGTGATATTCAATCTATCTATTTGGATTAGGAGAGCTGAACTATGAAGAAAGGTAACTAGTACGTTAATTAAGACTAAGTTTCATAGCACTATAATTACTTATATATACAATACTCGTTGCGTAGTAAGATACTAAATTGCTGCTTCACAAAAACAGAATCATAGAAAACTGTATTGTATGGTTGAAATAGCATCTCCCAAGGTACCAATAAATATTGTATATGAAATTATGAAATGTTAAGGGTCAGCTCGTTAAGTTCTTAACACATTGCCTCGTTAAGCTAAGTAACGTTCCTCAAATATATTTCTCAGGAGGAGAGAAAGCATTCGATGATATGTGAGATATTTCGCGCGAATGTGACCGCCCTTTGTCGGCGTATGGACTCAAAGACTAAGATGTTAGAAGGAAAAAAATGATCGGTTTTTGCGATGACTTCTAAGAGTTTGATTTATAATATTTTGTGAGAATATAGCCGTTTAGTATTGCAACTGGACAGCCATTATTACTTCTCCTAAATGTTTTTTAATTACTTATTTATAAGCTTTAATTTAACTTTTTAGTATTAATTTATATTAAGAACAGCAATAAGGTTATTTGCAAATGCCATTTATTATGTATTATTTAAGAAAATAGTTTAGTTTTTATTGTAACTTGTATTTTTCTTTTATCCAATCCCTTTTCAACCAACAACAACCAACGTACTAAACCTTTAATCTATGTTGGCAGCTACAATCTGACAGATGCGATCACATCAGTCATTTCTGTCACCCGGTCGCGCGCCATTCCCGGGCAAAAAAGTTTGACGCGCCGCCTTAAGCGTCGTAGGGATGAAAAACTATAAAGCGCAGTCGTCTTGAACAGATTGCCTCAAGACAAAAGGACACCGCTGTCTGACCTAAGCGCATAACTTAGCCGTAATGGCCATTCTTAATTATGTATACACAAAAAAGCTCGCATGTGCACTCACGTATGGTTATTTAAGTTGGAATCGTATTTTCGTTGGTTTGGTTCTCATTACTTTATTACTTTTTGTATGATTGAAGCACGTTTTGGGTTATTATTCAAATATTATAAAGACCATTTTTAAAGGTACTCAGTAAGATGATAACTCCAATATGTCACGTACATGAAAGTATATTAATTTTAAGTATTTCACACATTCCATTTAAATTAAATTTCATAAATGAGTTTTAGTTACAACACATTTACACAAACTAAACAGCTTGTATCTAAACCATATGTTAATTGCCGATGCACTGATTAATTGAAATGAATGGGTAACAAATATCATTGATTTACATATCATGTATACAATTCTCTCCAATTCTAGAACAGTAGATCCATAGACAATGTTATGAATTTATTTACATAGACACACTCATATAGACGAGCGATTTCTTTTTATTCTTCGGCTACATTAATAGGACAAAGATGACGGCATCTATTAACGTTTTTCTATAACTAATCACCTACTGATACGCCAATGTCATAAGTCAATTATAAAGCTGACATTAGTCCGGTGTAATCTTGGGAATTTTGTTGTAAGTACATTAATATGATACGACGAGTTAAGATAGTGGGGGCTTATTAAAAAAATGTCACCATATGCTGTGACATTTGTGTCTCCACAATGTTCAGAAAACAATAAAACAAGGTCTTTGTTGACGACAGCTGGCTAAGAGATTATGTGACACTAATTATTTAAACGAAATCCGAACTGGTTTTATTTTCCTCCATTTTAATGGCATCCAAACTTTTTGTTACCAAAAAGTTCAATTGTCACTCTCATGTGCAACCTCTTTTGTTCAATCGCCTTGCATGACAAAATAACAGCTTGGTAGCGCAAACTTTTACTTAAGAACATAAGTAATTGCTTCTTGAATTTATTTGTCACTTGTTCTTTACATTGTAATTTCGTACTGACGTTACAGCAAGAAAATAGCAGGATAGCTAATATTTCCATTTAATCTTCACTCAATAGTCACTACTCTTTGATGTTCTCGTACGAACTAACTCTTACATCAATTTATTCATTATTTTTTATACTAAAAACTAAAATCTTTGAATGGCAATTTAAATAAACCTGACCTATTTCATATGAACACCATTAGAACCCTAATATTAATGCTAAACAATGAGGTATAAATTCTCCAAAGTTCTGTCCACCTCAAAAGCGATTACAGGACGTGAAGTTTAACAGCAAAAACTCATTGAGCAGGTAATCGGAACAGCTGATGAAGAAAACCTCGGGCAGTCACTCCTTTCAATCCCAGTTCAAGATTCCGTCGATCTCGCTAATAGGAATATTGTGTTTTATACTTCACCCTTGGGGAATGACGTTGAGGTTATGCTCGCAATTTATTTAAGGGCAACCGCTAATAAACTGAAACAACACTTGAAAAATAATAAAAGGGAAATAATACGTGTGATATATATTTATAATATTATATACTAAATGTTTGGTGTATTTGTTATAAAATATGTATTTGCATAACATGCAAGATTAATAAAATTTAATTTAACATAATTTATTATAATCCGATTATTCTAAAGGATATGCTTACATAAAGGGTATAATATATCAATAATCTTTGATTAAACTAGTAAAATCCGTTATTAGACTTACAGACTGTAATAAATTTTACTACTATTCAAAAATTTAGACGAAGCATAAATCTAAATCATCAGAAATCTATAAATACAATACATTTGTGTTGTAGGTTGTAGTTTGTATTTTGACATTGATGGATATATTTTTAGTTCTAATATATAAACATACATACATACACATTACGCCTGATTCCCTGTAGAGGGGTAGGCAGAGATCACGGATCCCCATTTGTCCTGATCCTGACAGACCACTTTCGCTTCATTAACACTATAAAACATATAAACACTTATATATAAACATTTTAACAATTCCGTATTTTATTCCATTAGTAGAGGTACTAACAATATTGTACCACTGAGGTCGTGGCCAACCTTAACGTATTTTAAGGATCGAAGTATACTTTTATTTATAGATAGATATATACAAGTATCACAACTTATCAATATCGAGCACCACTTATACCTAAACAGACTTGTATCAAATTCTAAGCGACAAATTTGACAGATCGTAACTAAGTAAGTGAATTTCTAGAGCAAGTAAGCTCTAATGGCAAAGTTGCGGGCTCCCTCCATCTTAAACTAAATTAGGATGTATAACACTTGCATAACTTGTGACTTGAGGAACATATCTAGGACGTGAGGGAATTCGTAACGACGTGACGAGGCAGGCATTACTCTGCTTCTGATGTCAGATGCATATGACTGTGCCGGGTTTTGGCTGAATTATTTCTTGTGCTAAATAACCTAGGTGATGTGTAGAAAAGTATCTTGGTACTTCTTACGTTTGAAATCGTTACAGGATTTGTTATTTCTTGAAACTTAAGACACTATTGATCAAAAATGATTACAAATTTAATTTAAAAACAGTGACTTAATATAAAAGGCATCCATGAAACTAAAAGTTACAAATTACCTATATAATTTCAATTGCTGCTCAAATAGGTCAATACCAAAGGTGACCAATACGGCATGTTATGTCCCCTATATTCTGTCCACTCTAAAAGGGATTGAAGGACATGAATAGGTGTAAGTATAAGGTTCATTAACGTTGCTTGTACGTATAACCATGAGAGTTCTTCACTATAATCTAAGTCCAAGTCTTAGCTTAGTGTATCCATGTCTGGCTAAATTAATAAAGTCACGTAATGTAGTCTTAAGAAGTCGTGTCCCCGTGGCGTAGTTACAGAGAAGGTGAGCCCTCGTTTTGTAAGAAGTAAAAACTTAAGACACGATCTTAGCTAAAAGGGTTCCAACTTTAAAGCGACATATTTCACTAAATATTCTAAGTTTATAATTTAGAATGAAGGTAGGAAGAATATGTAGAAATATGTTTTTGATGGACTATATCCCCTCATCATCATCCCTTCTCATGAATTACATATGGATCAATACTATTAACATTTGATTTATATACTATCTTTCTTATAAATTGCATATGAATCAATACTAAATACTTCTCAAAGATTCGATTTATATATTTTTTGAATTATAATAAATGGTTTATTTACGAATATACACCAATTCATATTTATCATTGCCATTTCTTAAACACCGACGAGCATAAAGTTCTTAGATTACGCCAATTTCCACTCAAAAACGTACGCTTCCAATACGAATAAATCACGTTAAAATAAAGCACCCACTTCAATTAAATCAAATACAAACGCTCCCTTAGTCCAAAGATAAATCAAACTTAACTTCGTTCAACTTCCCTCCAATGAATCCCCAGTGTACTTACAAAGAACTTCTGTCGTTCATAACTCATACCTTTGGCAAAGATACACGTGAAATTCAAAAGTAAATGAAAGCCTATTTGGGATTCTTAACTCCAATTCAACTTGACACGCTGAAAACCAAGCGCGAACTTTGGCGAATTCCGTCACGGGTATCATATTTACATCCCCCTTAAGGGAGAAAGGCATCGCAAGGGAAAACTTTGCTTTTAATATATTACGTCCCTGGAATTCTATTTTTGAATAAAGCAATTCTAATATATGTATAGTGTAAATATTAATATATGAAATATTTATAGTTATTATTGTTCCATGCTAGCTGGAACTTAAAAACAATGTTAACAACCTGCCGTTCATCCCGGCATGTCGTAGGAGGCGACGAAAGAAGTTGGGGTAAATGGAATCTAATGAGCGATAAATTAGCAACCTGGCGCTAATATTCCATGTAAGATAACAAACCCTATATTTAAGCTACAAATTGGAATATAGGAGATATTATATCTCCAAGGTTCCGTCCAATCTGAAAGAGATTAAAGGGCGTGAATATATATAAATGTTTTATATTGATATTAAAAAATTGAGTCATAATCTCAACCATTCAGAATTTTGGAGCAACTATGTACCACATGGAAATCTTCTGTTTCGAATAAAAATTCCACATAACAATATTTATTCATAATAAAAGTATGGATAGCAACTCCTGTATTGTAGAAGTTTGAAAATGCCCAGTTATTATTTACATTCAATCGTTAAATAAACCGTACCTTGAGAGTAATAAAATTGGCAATCTAGGTTTACTTTGTTCAGAGCCAGGCCATTCCAGACAATTTTTAATTAAATTTACGATATCATTCAGAACCTCAATTAGTTTAAATGAAAAGTTCGTTGAGCGCTCAATATTTAAGTAATTAGTGAAACTCTGCCGATATCGGAGTAGCTGTTAAGAAATATCGTAAATCTTAGTCAGGGTCGCTTTTATCGCGGACTTAATTCAGTTGGATAATACCAATGGCTTTGTGATAATTATTGTCAAGTGGGGGACCACACGTTTTCCGTCGACTCTAATTAAATATCAGGCGATAAGTGAGCCGGCACAAAGATCATAAAGGTATATGCACATGTCGAGTGGCTCTTATCATACTTTTAAATTTTATGGAAGGATGCAATGTTGTGAATGTATTAAAGTTTAAAGTGGTTTACTGTTATTCTATATTAATGACTTATTCTCTGACATTATCAGAAACTGATGTTAATCCTGATTTTGAAAATGGTGTACATAACTTTATTGACATTTGACTATTATAGATATTCAACATGTATATTCTTTACAAAATAATTATATTTTCAAATACATACAGTCATGTACATTCGCGCTTCCTAATCCTTTTCAGAGGGACAGGATCGCAGAGATATATCATCAACTCAATTATTTTATACAATATTATCATTATTGTGAGGGCAATAACACAGATCATTGTTAATACATTACTAACCCATCCCCACGTGAATTCATTATCATATAAAGATTATTAACTTTCAATATAACAGGTACACCGCAAATTCAGGTAGAACTCAAAGGGTGAGTTGTAAATTGCGGTCCATTGGGTCCTAAGTCAACATTTCTACCTAATTTTACTAATTACCAATTTATGTGACAAGTATTTGCGGATTTCACCTCTTGGGCTTGGTTGCCTACACCTATTATACAAACCTTGATTAACGTTAAGTTGGATATGATATTGTGTTATTGTATAGCAAGTATGCTTATAATATACTTAATATTTTTTCACGCGATTACATTAAAAATTTTACGTTACAAAATAATAATATTAAACGTTTTATGTTACAAAATATTTGACAATCAATTTACACCTATTAAGTTCCACATTTAAACAATCTTTAGTTTCCTTCTAATTTAAAAATCTGTAGAAACTTCTTCTCCGTAATGAAACAAAATATCAGTCGTGTGTCTCACCCTTAAGGTGCATTGTGCGAAAAAGACAAATGGCCGACCGTCAAATAACTCACAACACATAGCCTCGCCTTGGTCAGTATTAATATTTAACATATTGGCATCTTTAGCAGCAATTTCTCATACTTGAAGAGCCGGGGATATCTCATCATCGATCAGCGAGTTGTTTTTTATTTCAACTTTGAGTAATAACTGCGGAGGTATTAATCACCTACGTCATCGCTCTTTAAAATGAATCTCTGTACATTTGCACGTCTTCAATGAAGCAATATTTGCATTTACTTTCTTTGATGAATTTATAGAATTATAATAATGTGAGTGACACTTGACTAGCTATTTAAGAGTATAAAATATGTGAATTTTGATTATACCATTTTTCACGTTTGGGCCTGTTTATGGGTAATCGAAGAACTTTTGTAGATCTTCTAAGCCTCATTACTCAATATCCAAAACTCTAACTACCCATAAAGAGTCAGCGGATGTGAACTTTGCATTTTAAATGATTAATTACGGTAACTAGTAGGTAATAGTTTGAAGGTTTACTGGAATACATACATACACATTACGCCCATTTCCCCACAGTGTGGTAAGCAGAGATCACTAAAACCCATTTTTCTCGATCCTGGCAACCCACTTTCGTGACATTTTGACATTTACACACCTCATCATACACTCCCAGTGTAAATATTAACTACAATCTAAGGAGTAAGTGTAAACTTCGCGTATATTTATGATAAAACTGGTTAAATCTGCACAGTTCCTATATTTATGTCTTCTGCAGCGTTATTAAGGCTTAGCTGTGAGACATTAAACAAGGATTTTCATACTCAAGCAGTTTCTCGAGTGCGCATATCTTAGAATTATAAGACAAGAAGCAAACTCAGTACGTAATGCCTAGGTAAATAATTTATTAACTTTACGTTTGCGTTTTGTTAAGTTGATAAATATTAATAAAAGAGCATGTTATAAAGCGATGATTGACACGTGAGTCGACTAAAATTTCTTACGTTGTAATCAGAGATTGTTCTACCAGTTTGAACTGATTATTATAGTAGTTATTATCAGTAAAAAATCATTAGTTTTTATCTAAAACTTGATTTTATGCGACAATTATTTATTAATCAAACATTATTGATGATGTAAATGCTAAATTCAAATTATCAGTAATATAGTATCCATAACTGCTACGTAAAACTAGCATTCAATAACCACATACGTCCCATTCAATTACGGTACAATCACGCTCAAAAGCCTTCCAATAGTACATCAAACTGGTTCCCAATTAGGCTCTCCTTACTCTAAAAGTAGAGTCACAATCCTGTGATTCCAGTCCTAGTACAAATAAAAACCTTCCTAATGTGTTTACACAAACTAGGAAAACAAAAGTTGGTAAAATCAGAGCCTGTTTGGCTAACGCTGCATTCTTTGAACGGCTATTGGCTGACTTTGTTTCTTGTTTGTTTCGGTAATAAGGTTCTGTAATTTGTTGCTGGCAGTAAATGATTTACAAGTTGTCTTTTAAGAGAATCAATTTTGGAGGTTATTGGAAGCAGTACCGCGTACTGACTTTGTTGTACTGGATTTGTTTTGCGTTTAATTCTGATAGGAAATTAAATTTTGTGTTAGTAGTACTTAACCGTTTTTATATCAAAATATATAACACGATAAAACAAAGATATTCATTAAAGGGCCTATTGTATCGGCGTATAATAATATATTTAGACGGCGTTTATTATAATCAGAAATCATTAATTAACCTTTATATCAAATATAAAATATATTTCACTTTTGAATCTTATCAAAATTAGCGTCGCAACTCATAATAAAAACCAATACATTATACCGCTCACAGTTAATAAAACGTAACATAAGTTTGTTCCTGTAAACTTCCGTCATAAATATTGGAAGTCAGTGTAGGCGTACATTTTGATGAGAGGCGCTTTTATTTCCCTCAAATAAGACTATAAAACGAACAGATCACGGAAGCTCGCAGTGCTCTCCTAAGAGTAAAGTTTGATCAAGTGGGAAACGTTCAGAAGTTTGTACTCATCGTCCCGCAGGAGCCGAGATAAATATTCATGAGCCCTAACTCACAGAAAACTTATTTTCTCGTCAGTATCCTGTCCGTCTGTACATTTGTAATGGCACGCCTTATAACAGACTCGTTTAATTTGCGCGACTTTCAAACGAGCCGACTTCTACCAAGTTGAGGGCCCGGAGGACGAGTTAGGGAAAACCATTAATGCCATTTAGTCATTACGAAACGACGAGTTTTTGTCCTCTCCGTGCTTTTTTGAATACAAATCAATCGGAGAAAAAATGGCGAAGAAATTGGTGTTTGGAAAAGAATTGGACTTTCAGTGCTCATATCTAGAGGAATAAAATAAAGTGTTATGATAAAAACATGTATTCCATAGTATAATTACTTACAAAAAGAACTGTATGCAAGACAGGAAATAAATAAGATTGAATGAAGAAGATGTCGAAAGTAAAAAACGCTTCTACCTAAATATATATTTACTACGCAAAAACAGAAACAAACAGCTTTTAGTTGAGGATACAAAAATAATCTACATTTGTCTAAAGTATCCTATTTTAGTACCACTGCGAGATTCAAAGAATTTCTTTAATTTTCTGCGAAAACATTCTGTATTTAGGATTCCATTTCCTATGCTATACTCATTCATTGCAGTGAGCTAAATCGTTGAAAGCAGATCATATATTTTCATATAAACTCTAATCTATCCCTAATCTAATCTCTAACAGCTGTCACTGAAAGTAAGTAAACTAAGGTATCGTTTAAACGTTTTAAACTGTCATATTATAAGTAAATGCACATACATTCATTTATAAGCTTTACGAATAATATTGATTACATACATAATATTTAGGGAGGACCACTTCCACTATAACTGTTGCTTAAGATGTCTACTTTAACTCAATATATGGTTCCAGAAATGATATCAAAGTATATTAAATAATTACAGTGTTTTGTATTTTTCAGGTATATTTAAAACTGTTAAGAAGCTTATTACGTAGTCTTGAATTTAACGAACTTTACGAAAAACAGCCGTATCATATCACGCGAAAATATAATAATGTAATAATGAATATCATCACCGGGCCCCCAATTACTTATTCATATTCCAATTTAGAGACTTTTTCACAACAAAATTGAAGTTGATCTGTGTGAACGCAACCCTGCCTGTTAAAAGTTCCTCGACAATTTGTCGGACGATAATCAGGTAAAAAGGGGCATGTAATTCCTCCTAATGCCTGGACTTTTTTAATTAACAACCGCCCCGACTTCTTCTTTGTTCCCTTCTATCTTTAGCGAATAAATTCCATTATTTATCTTGTAGCGAGCTAAGCGTTTTGTTGTTTAAAAGGAAAACTACAAGTTTTCTTCTTGCAATATAAACATTGTTTCTTATTAGGTAAAATTGTGTGAACATACAGGTATAGTGTTTTAGTTGGTGTTTTATGCATACATATACATCACGCCCGATTCCTTGGATAGGGGTAGTAGTGTATTATTAGTGGTGTGTTATTTAGTTGATGTTCTGACACATATATATATATATATATATATATATATATATATATATTAATATCGACCGGGCTCGTACAGCTTAACAATTTATGAACTCTAATTAGTCACATTTGAGGTCTAAGTATAAAAAACTTGTGACCAAATGACTGAATATCTATTTTAGAAGTAATCTATGTTTCTGAAACTGAACCCTCGCATTTTATTAACCACGCATATTTACATCAGTAATCTCACTTCTATTTCTATAAATATTCTTCTTAATAAAAAAGGAATAAATATGAAGCGTAACTCAGTGAATTTCATGCTACCCACGCTAAGCTGAAGCATGTCGCCTAAGTCTCATAAGGTTGGCTTGTACGGAAGATCAAGCTCCAACTTTAAACAGTGATAAAATACACTTCTGCGGTTATTTTCTACGGAAACTTTTAAATGTTGAGAGGAACGGAAGATACTGCATCTAAGCTTCTTATGTCGAGGAGAACACAAAGTGCTCTGGATGTTCATAATACCTACTCTACCCGCGGCCGCTCGAGTGGACTAAGCGTTTGATTTTAAACTAAAAGGAGTCATACTTTGCCTGCAACGTACAGGCACTGGCTTTGATCTATCACAAACTTAAAACTAATGCCTTAGGTAAATAATTGTAGAGAATTCTCATGTCAATTTTAGTTCGCTATAAGACTTTTTTTAGTTTTTATGAAACGTATTTTGAACATGATAGATAGATGCACGATTTTGATCTGTATAAATGTTTAGTTTCTTAAATAAATACTGGCATTAAAGAAAAAATAAACTATTTTCGATAACACGTAAGTCAGGTATACATTTATGTAATACTTTTTAAATCATATTGTAGACCTTTAAGTTACGCTTTCAGTATTTAGTATATCAAGTGTTTGGCATTTTTCATAACAAAGACTTTTAGTTTTCTAATATCATATCTTGCGATGGCTTCCTTTACCCATGTTTTCCTTTGTCTGTTACCCTCGACTCTTTCTCATTTACCTCAAAGCAACTAATTGAGAATAAGAAGTTAACAGCTAACTTTATTCCGCAGACGGTCTGTCGCTTAAAAAGCTCTTTAATAATTTAAATCGTCATTCTAATGAGATTATATTAAAATGAAATGGCTGTTTTCAGCTTTGTGAGATGATGGCTTGTTGAAAAGTTTCTTTATTTTAACTCGTTCTAGGCGAGGAAATCACAATTTGGATTCCAGGAAGAGTAAAAGATTCCATTAGACTTTGATTTAAGGTACCTCGTGAATTGCACAAATTCAATGTAATATAAGCCTGCCTACTTAAAGAATTCTGTTTATCGATACAAGTATGACATGAATATAAGGAGGGTATATATGTATTCAAGAATTTTACGATTCAAGTTCTTTACTGCCTTGGTTTTATGACATTTATGTCAGCACCTATGATGTAAACTAAATAATTTAGCAAAGTATAAAGTAGCCAAAAGCCCGCAAAGTTATGACGCCATATCATAGCAGCCTTTAAAGTGGAAAAATGACTTGGAACCCACATGCTAAAGTTAGCTGGCACTTTCATGCAAAATACAAACAACACTGTCCCAAGACTTTTAGACAGCTAAGTGCAAAACTTAAGGTTTACAGGTAAGAAAGATAAAACCCAAGTGTTATTCACTAAGAAAGTTTGCTTTGAACGGCGAATACACAGAAGGAACACTTGTGGACTTAGCCGTAAAATGATGTTAGTACGGTGCTCGGCGTCTTTGTTTATAATTAGAGATAACCTATTGGCGTATTGTGTGCTATTTACATAGTGTAAAGGTGGATTGGAGATAAAGTATAGAAAAACATGAATATCATTTCTTTTACAAAACATACGATGAATTCTACCGGAGGCCAGTATTTCATTGTGGTGCTGTTATTACTGAAATAAATATGCTAAAATTCGCTAGGAAAATGATGATGAATAATGATTCGTGTAAATAAAACTCAATTCAAGAGTTCCACTTTAACAATTCCATATTACATACATTAAAGCAAAATTAGTATGTCGCCTTTACCATAAAGCATAAGCTTTAAGTACTTACGATAGAAAATTTGGATAAAAATAAAACGTGAGAACTTCTTAGGAAACCAACAAAAATCATCTCAGAGTAACAAACGTGCATCATTACCATTCCACTGGGGAATGCAAAAAGCGTTCACTTTTGCGTTAACTTTGTGATTTTTTCAAGATGGAAAAAGACTGTAAGTAATGGAAAAACGTTCCTAGTGTCATTACAGTTCATTTTCCTTAGATGTGCTTTTAGAGAGAACTCAATGAAATTCTACAGTGACCACTTGGATATTCCGCTTTTATTGAGAGCGGATTCCACTTAAGGTGCACCATTTTGTAATAAAAAGGCACTGTACTGCAGCATCGTTTAAATCGTTGTTTCTCGGCTCGGAAAACAAATGGAATATTAAAAATGGTGCAGGCTTCGTGTCATAAAGTAACCAAAATAACCCGGTACCTTACCTAACTCTTGAAACCTCTTAAAACGTAATATTTATCAAATTGACAGCTGGTTATTTTTATAAAAATGACAGCTGGTTATTTTATTTCAGTCTCAAGCCAGTGTTATATGCCGAAAGTGTAATTGGTCGTTTTATAAATCCATCTAAGCATAGCCTAATTAAACATTGAATTATAGATTTACCACGTATATACTTCAAGATTTTTAGTGTTTTGTGTGTCCACTTTTAACTCAATCATAGCTAAAAATGTTATACAAATTAAATCTTCTATAACCTTGAAAATAATATATTACAATTCGAATATTAAATTCTGTAACTTTCTGACAGGTAATAACAAACTTATACCTGTAAAGTTCATTGAAACTGACGTTGTTTTCAAATTCTCACGAGTATGTTTCCTAGAACCTATTCTGCCAGGTTTTAATTAATTTCATCAATCTTTACACAAAACAAGGAAATTTACTGTGTTTTACTTTAGTCAACAAAAACCGAAATATATGTAATGTATGTGTAATTACCACAAGAAGCTCGCAAATTGTCTTAAATATCTAGACAAAAGAATACTATACACTACCACGGAACCGTATATTTTAACATATATACATTCATATTATATTCACGCCTCTACGTCCCTAAAGGGACAGGCAGAGACTATCAATCGCCAAAAGGAACGACCTTGATAAATCTCTCTCTTACTTCACCCACACCAATTAACCTTCTCTACATGCGTTTCTATTCTTCACGCTGCGGACACCTGCCTTGCGAAGAATGTTCCGATTTGATCTGTATATGTTCTGACGGGCCTACCCCAATAATTATTTAATTATATAAGCCAAACAGCTAATATTTAATCAAAGTTACACGTGTATTCTTTAATTGATGGGCTATTTCAGCCCAATTCCTTGTAATCTACTACATTTTGTCCACAATACATAAGTATCAACAAAAGCTCTACCTTATTAACTTTATGACTACCAAAGGGTGGTTCACATATTACGCTCGGTGGGCTAACGGCCAACATCTTGTAGCTGTGGTACCCCGATGACACACATTAAATTTATATCCCTTTACTAGTAGTGCGATGTATGAGCATAATGATATATATTAGGAGGGTTCCGTGTATGCCCCAAATTGCTCATACACCAGTAGGTACTAAATTAATTAATTCTTGCGGTGCGCCGGGTTAAATGGACTGGTGGCTCGTTTCTTGGAATGTTTAATGGGAATTATTGTGGACTCGTAGTTTCAATTTAAAGTGCTCTGTAGTAAGTTATTGTCAAGTTGTATTTGGATACTACAGTGTAGTAGCACGTAGAAATTTTTCAGTCATGCGATACCCAAAGAAGCAGATTGAAATCCAATTGAATTAGTTTACTTATTTCTTAACATGTCATACACCTTACGGCTAAGTCATAAAAAAATATGGTTTATTTATTTTATCATACTCGTATCATTGAGACTTATTTTTTTTACCACTTTGTTCCATAACTGAACCGCATAACGATTCGTACATGTTTTTATAAATGAAAAATTACTTACCACTTAATTTAAACTCATTAATTTACAAAATTTATTTCACAATTTGAACAAAACGCAAGATTTCAGCAACGCCTTTGTATCTTTATATTTTGTTTTCCAGCAAGTTAGCACAAAAGATTTATCTCGTGACCGTCTGAAGGTTTAATGTAATTTACGAAGTGCGTCTGCATAGTGTTAACGACTTTGGCAAGCTCAGTTATGAAGCCCGCTCATAAACGATGAACAATAAACAATATTCAGATAAGTCTTGTTCTATTGAAGTTCTAAATCATCATTCTGAAATGTAAGACGCTATTTATCTGGCTTATTTCAGTTTTCGCTAATTTATGTTCGCATTAAAACTTTATCTCTTTTCATTGCGAACTATAAACACATTGGTGAGTAAAATTTTCTTTTATCATTAGATGTACTTTATGTGGTTCGCTTATGCTGCAAACTCTATATTCCATAGCAACTACCCTATTTCAGATAAAATAGAGAACAATATTTTATAAAAACATTCATAAATTTAAGAACACAAAGTGTATGTACCAGTGGTTTACTATCAAAGCATAACAAATCTGAATAAACCTTTTTATCATTCCGTAGCTTGATAAGTTTGAATGAAATCATATGTCTTAATCGTCTTTATTCCTTTTGCAAATTCGCAAGCCTTTGATTTGTGAAATCCAATATGATTTAAATGAAACACCTCCAAATCGTTCAACACTTTAAAACTGGAACTTAACACCACGTGAGGTAGGCATCAGGGTGTCTGGTGTTCGCGTGTCAGTCGCCGTTGAACAGGTTCTTGTTAGACTTCCACGTTTCTTTTTTTTGTCGCGCAATTTTGATAAATATGTGGTTATGCGGATCTGGATGGATTTTGGATTGAATCATTGACTTATCTTGCTAGATAAGTTTTAGTTATTAGTTTGGTTCAAGTGAAAAAGTTCTAACTTTGTAGTTCTTTATATTAATTTATTTCTTTGTATTCACAGTTATTACAATAATTATATAATAAAAATAACGTTAGATAGTAGATTACAATTTTGTTAGAACACAAAACATCACACTGTATTCGAATGAATCTATCGAAAAAGTTTAAGTAATTTTAATCCTCCCCTGAGAACATTAGCTTCTTTTCCTGATATTTGAAGCATTCGTCCTCTTGAGTATTTAGTGAATACCGGACCTTTGTTAACACGGCAGCCGAGCCTTGGATCTAGCAAAAACTTGGACCGTTCTCTGTCACGTCGACGTCGTCGGTTTAGTTAAGGTTGTCTCTCAGGAATATTCCGCGTGGCATTTCTGCCTCTCGAGGCGGCTCCTCTAAGCTCGACCTCGTAACAAGTTAGAAAACGTTGAAATCTGAGAAAATAAAACACGAAAAGTATAAATCCTTCACACGTCTCGAGCATGTCGTATGTCGTTAGCACCCAGCCGACATGCCGGCGACGACTTGAAAAAACTCGAGCCAACAAATAAGGGGAATTTTAATAAAACTCGCCCATGCGAATCGAAACAATCACACTTTGAATTTCATTGTCAAAGAAATAAAAGGACAAACTCTGCACCCGTTTCCCTGGAACAATGGGACGCATCGCAATCGGCCGTGTGAGGGAATTTCATTTCACAATTTATCTATTGTGCTCAGTAATCATTTTATCGCGCCATGAATACTCTTCAGTCAGATCGTTCATTGAGGAATTCAAATGCTGGACAACTGCATGGTCACTGCGTTTTATGGCCTTCCTGAATTCCTTAAACGCGTCAACTCTATTACTCGTGATGAATTGCATAACTCGTTACAACGGGAATTGCTGATCTGAAATCATTTCGTATCTGCATTAAAATATACTCGGGCAACAGACCATGTATACCAGACCTTATATTCGTGTAAAACAAAATAAAACTAAGCATGTACAAATTAAAACATTAAATCTAACAAAAAGTAAATATTTACACAGCGCCACTAGTGTACCGAATTTAGCACCCAGAAGCAAAAGTCCCCTGCACACTAGCAGCGTTGCTAATTTTAACTTTCGTGTAAATTTTATAATTATTTCCCATAATGTGTTATAAAACAATTGTTCGTCAGTACCAAATACAAACGAATGAAAAATGGTTATGTAGTCCAAAAGTGACAGTAATATAACGAATCTAAATATATTTATGCAGCGCATTACAGTAACTCATGTGTAATGTATGATCTTGCGCCCACCTAAGTTCTTATTACAGTTGACAAACATGACAGTGTCAGCAGAAGCATATAAGACAAGCCTCCGAGACGTATTTGATGCCAGTCACCGTGATGAACGGAGTGTTATAAGGGTGTGTTTACATTCGAAAAATCGTTGACTAATCTATACATTGATTAATGCACATTTGAACGTAAATGGCAGTTGAAAAGTTTATTTATTTTTTTAAATTTAAGATATAAAATTTTATATATAGTTACAAAAACAATAAAGTACCGTGCCAGATTCTCTAGTAGCTTACAGATAAAGTCAAACATCTGATATCATAACACTCTTACGGACCTCTCTTGAAAAAATAATTAAAAAATAACCGATAAATACCGATGTTATTTGTCTTGAAGTGGTATAAAATCCTTTAAAAATAATGATCGTATAATTGTACAAGTATCATTATATATAAAGTGTCCAATGTAAACACTCCCTTAGAAACTAGTCACTTGTCTCCTAACAATAGCACATCGATTACTCCGACTAGTGTTGATGGTAATTGGCGTTTATAACTTTAAAAGGAGTACTTTATGTTGTCTACATATGGCCTCAGATATATTTATTGGCCCAGGAACACTTCTGCATTTGAATATTATCTATAAGATTTAGTTGAAGTTAGCTGGTTTATAGCAGTAATGGAACAAAGTATACAAAAAGGAAGCAAAAACTTGTCGTGTTTGGTATAAATGTAGTTGATTTTATTATATTTGTTGTATATACTTGCTTTTAATTAACTTCAAAGGATAATATTGAACAACAATTTTTTTTTGTTTACGCGTTAAAGTTTTTGTACTTATCCTTAATATTACAGGAACTAACTAACGCATAAATACAAACCTATTTTGCGGGTCAAAACTCAACATATTCATCTCTAAAATTGAGCAGTAACAATTCTAATTATGATACTTAGTGTTGAAGTCGTAATTCCAATCGATAAAGTATGATTATAACGTTCACCTTTCTTCAGTACACGAAAGTACCTAAACCAAATAAGAGAATCAAAATAAGATAACAGTGATCATTAGTATCATCAACGACAACCATAATTACGGGTTAGACGAAAGAAAGAGCAATCAACATGACAGCGAGAATTCAAAGAGGTAATTATAGAACTTAATGTGGGTATTCAAAAAGGTTCACGGAAAAAGTTTGGTTGCACTCCCAATGAATTATGCGTGTGCTAACATACTCTAACCTATTTTCAAATCATGGATAGAATACTGAGAAGATTGCATTGGTTAGCTTAATTACAAACACACATAAATTTTATGTATAACTCAACATAACTGCACATTCTTTGAGAAAATTATTTTATTTCAATTACGTTTACTTAAAAACACAGTTATATAGATAATTGCTAAAGGCAGCAGCTATATGATTATTTTAATTAAACTTCATCAGTAATTTTGATTTCTCCTTTTTACAGCATGGACATGAATTTGTTTTTACTTAACTTTTATAGGACGGAGGTTATTCAAAGGTGCAATAATCATAAAAAGTTATCCATTTAATTAGAAAATAAGTTTAATGGATTATCTGTGTATCCGGCAGAATTAAATTTTAACGTTGTATGAGTTTACGTAAATGACGACATAACTCTTCGTATTTGAGTTCACAGACAATAAAACCTTAAGGCGTACTATCAAACAATATCTTACCTTATTTCCCTTATCTTAGCATTCCCGGGCACGCGACTGACAAAAACACAAGACAAATATTTTTCATCCGCCATACGTTTCCCTTGTCTGTATTAAGTCGCCATAAACAGTATTTCACTTGCAAAGGATAATAGAATAGACATAGCAGGAAACGTAAAACATGTTTTATAGAGTCCGACGACTTATTGGCACGTGTTATTCTCCTCTATGAGGTCATAAAATGTCACTATCTTATCTTAAGGAACTGCTTTCGAGGAGTATTTGGACGAGATTCCCGCTGTATTAAGGCTCTATCAGCGCTGGACTCGTTTCCGTTTTCATTATAAGAATATAAACAAACTGTAGTGTTTTATTTCTTTGATATTATTTTGCTTGCTAATTCTATATTGTTTTGCTAGGCGATCGATTACACAAGACATAATCTAGCTATTTCATTTGTATGCATTTATTATAATCTATAAGTTCTATCTGAGGCAAAAGATTTCATATAATACTACTATCAACATTCCAAAAGCAACCATCAGACGTAACTAATTACGTTCCTACCGTTTTAATTACGGGAAAAGGAAAGAATTTTCACCTTGATAAAAGAACTATTCTTATGATCAACAAGACAAAGATACGGCTTGCACTTGAGCTTCGTTGGTATGTTATCATATTATACTCATCCGCATTTTATTCCCATAAAAAGTTCTTACGACGGTGATCGATCTAACACTTGGCGTTATCTACGTCATTCTCGAGATTCTATAAGGTCCCTCCAAAGAACGATCGCAGACATCTTTTAAAATTAAACAAACTATTTAAAGAGTATCTTTTCGAATCTGGATGTTTAATGTCGGCGATAAATTCCCATCGCGGCTCACATTAGGGACCCTATTCCTTTTCTGATAATTTATTCAGATTTCGTCAAATTATCCGAATGATGATGATGATACTCATCAGTATTTTACACTTATCGATGTACTTTTTTCTGGTTTTTATGTTGTGGTCAATGGTAAAGCTATATCGTTAAGGCGTGTTTTAAAACGTTACACAATTTATTTACTTTCAAACGTAATTTAGTTGTGCGTGTATTTTGTATAAACAAAGGCTCAAAAACTACTAATTGCTTCCTCGTTCGAAACTCAATAACTCAGTAATAAATCGATGCAAAGGCATTTAAAATTGGCAAGTATGGCGATATGAATCATTTCGATGTATATTGGGTGTGTTTATGAACTCCTTTTACGGAGTGCATCGATTCGAGATAAATGTGAGGTGGAAAAAACATCCATTCATGTCCATTGCTTTCATGAAAGTAAAAACTGTATGCTCTGATATGGACAACGTTTTTATTCTCTGGGAATGTGAAATAAAGAAGCGACAATAATTGCATTAATTATTTTGGGTTTTCTTTTCAAACAGGCCTGAGAATTATATCACTTAGCATCTTAATGAAAATAAAGGTTAAAATAACCCTCTTAAAACTTTTCCGGTACATGAATGAAGTACAATGAAATTATTTCTTTCCAAGTTGGTAACGGTCCATAGAAGTTAAAACAAAATCTTGAGTTCCGCGTCGTCTCTTACAATTAGTGGGACCGGCTCTTTTAACTTGTCATTTCACTTGCGGTAGAATAAATAGTAAAATTTTGTACAAAAAGCTTTTCCATGTTCTCGGAGAGATGATCAAGAAAGCAGAAATTTAGCTCCACCAGTATTCCTTATACAATTTTCCCAAGCAAGGTTTTATAGTCGAATTATTCCTATAAAGAGAGGGGAACAGACTGCGAGCTTGGTGTTAGCCCGTGGCTAAATAGTATCTTGTTTACGCCAACACGATTGCGAATCTTGGGCCCTTTGAAAGGAATTCTGACATCTTTGATACTCCAACTCTAGTATTAAACACACAGAGCGGAACGTGTTGAAAGAAACTGACTGATGCCCGGGGCCATCCCAACTGGAACCTCCTGCGTTCTCTCCTCACCTTTCATTACTATTTAATCTGTTAGCGCTTTAGAACTGAGTTAATAAGCAGGACAAGAAATCTTTTGAATGTTTTCCTTACTATTATTTGATTTCCTTACTATAATGTAATATGTTTTTGTCTTTTTTATTAACTATTCACTGACTGGATTATATTACAAATATTTATATTTTATGACATACAGTTTCAAAACATTTAACATTGCAATTTCTCAGCTAGACACGTGATCCTTTGAGAATCCCCTAAACTAATACAGTTGTGATACAACAGTTATATTAAACTAATATTATACTTTACCTGCTTCAATAAAGTCAACATATAACAAATGACTGTTCAAAAATCTAGGACACAAAGTTCTCCGTAACAATGTTACGTCGTCCAACTTTATATGCAACGAGAACGATGAAATAAAGATTTGAGCGGAGGAAATGCTTAAAATTCGCAAACATTCTTTAATTTCAAATGCCATAGTGGTACGAGACTTTATCTAAATGTTGCCTTTGGCGATATTCCAAGACATACTTCAGAGGAGAATCGTGCGAGGTAATGGGAAATAGTCTGGTGACGCCAGACGTCTTGGAGTTACGCAACCGAAGGTAGTTTGGCAAAACTACCCGCTTTTTCTTCTGTACACTATCTGAATAAACAGGAATTTCACCTTCTAATGCCCGTGAAAAGGTAAACACTAAGAACATAGAGTTTTTTTACCTACTATTGCTAGTTGTAGCAAAGAGATGTTTTTACAATATTTATTCGCACACGAGATCTCGAAAGTGGTTCTTTCATATTTTATTTAAAAGCATTGTTGTACAGACCACTTTGTTGTTACATGTCTTTGAGTTGTGACTACATCGTGTTCTGACTAAAAGATAAAACAAAAGAATAACTTCAGTTGATAAGTTTTTGAATATAACTTCAGCATACACAATGAATTTTAGATATTCGATATCTTAGATTCTATTTAGTACGATATGAAGCACTGGCTTTAATACATTTTTTATTGCGTATAAACATTAGTCAAATATTTTTTTTAATAACTTAGTTTTGTTTATTTTGTATTTGCTATGAATGTCATCAGAAACTCAAAATCAAATTATCTCTGATTTAAAAAGGAATCTCAACTAAACACTCTAAAATAGAAAATAAACCCAGCTCAGCGAGGCAGTAACTAGATAAACTAATCAAAAGCTTCTAATCCAATAACCTTAATTAGTAGCGCTTTCAATCCCTACCTATTTGGAATTCCAGATGAGCAGATGTGTGTTTTATTCCGCTAGAGGGCGCGGAGGTGCTTCCAGCAGATGAATTCTTCAAAGAGAGAATCTTCACGACCGTGAAATTCAATTAGTCCGAAGCGAGGAAGCTGACTGCATCGCTGATCCCAGCCACTTCTGCCGGTATTCCCAAGGCATGATTCAGGTACTGCGCAAGGAAATTTCACCACGATTACTGGCAAAAATGAAGCCACTTTTCAAATGCACATCCCTAAAGTGCACTAGAGACGACTGCGGATGGAATTACATTACGTATTTAGTTTTTAAGTGAATGTAAAAGATGGATACATATCTTGCATGTTTTATGTAATGAAGACATATTATGCATCTTGATCATTTAGGAATATAATAAAAGGAAAGATTATAGCGGTAAATACATTCTTTCACTTCAAGCTCGTCTTCCTACGAAAGGTAGGTAGAAATAGCAAATCCTCCTATTTCTCTTGATCCTGATGGACCACTGCTGAATGATCTTCTATGAATTATATGAAAAAGCAAGAAATCGAATGTCATTTTCTACAACTTAAAAATTCTTTGTTATCGTACTACTAAAAGATTTTATTCAGACCACAACAAAAATTTACCTTAAAAAAGTTGGTAAAAATTTCACAGAATTTATTGTACAAAGAATCACAAAGCAAATTGCCTGCTATACACGAGGTCCATAAAACAATTCAGTCGGTGTCGGGCATTATTACGTTAAATTGCTATATTTTTGCTTACCTACAGGATGGTTAAAATTTTACCCAGCGCGCTTTGGAACGGCCAGTTTGCATATAACTACCACCATTACGCCGCCATAAAGAGAAGTAATAAACATTTTTAAAATTACTAAGGAATATCGAAGTTAAAGTTCAAAGTTATAGTAAGCTGGCTATGTAGGCGTATAATGCCAAAATAAAGTGTAGGTTATTATTGCTTAAGAATGAATGTCAATCGTTGAAGTCTTTACAAAATTAATAATACATTATGCATTACATAGACATACAAACCTTTTAAATTTTGACAATAAATCTTAACATAACTTTTAAATATAGGTACTGTTAATAATCTTACTAGCGATGCATTCGCCAAGCTTTGAAGAAAATAATATAGTTAATGTATTTAGATAATTATCGATTAAAGAAAAACTAAATTATATTAAAAGAGGTTACTATATGTAGTATTCGCAACAAATATCACATACGAAACAAAAAAGCGAATGTGCAAAACGCCAATCGTATTAGTCACGCGACTATAAACCTTAATACACCAGTGGCTCAGAAACATTTTAAACCATTACATAAATTCTGGACGCAATTTAATGTCGCATAAAATCACATCTCTGTTCATGCACCCGTGCGTCCTTCAGCCGTTCAACGCTTACCAGATATTCTCCTTTTTTAGAGTCCCATCGCAAAATACGATACGACCAGTGTCCTGTTTCTTACATCCTGTATTTATAGTTGCGACTAACTGTTGACAACGCCTTGGAATTCCGATAAAAAAGTGTACACAAAATGGCGGAATATTTGTTACATATTTTTCTTTTTTTTCTGTTATGCATGATGAGATGAGATGAAGAAGGCTTGAAATCAATTGTAATAAAATATCTAAGGATTAAAAGCGTGATTATATAAACTCTCGTCTTTTTACTTAAATATTTATACGGAACCGAAACACTTAAATTGCAGATTTAATTTTATAGTTTGCAAAATCAAGGTAATTTTACCCTGCGAGCACCTGACTTATTAAAAGTTTAATGACTTTAAAACGAAAAACATATCTAATATATGAACATGTTGCATCATAATTTTTAAAGCTTGACAATTAGTATAAATATTAACGTAGGCTTACTACGCAGCCTTACAGACTACATAAAATGTGCAGTTGACATAAAAACGCAAGTGCGTTGTTGGTTGGAATGAGCCTACAATATATCTGACAACGTCTCTTTCGTCAATTTTGTCATATAATTTAAAGTAAGACGACGACGAAGTAACGATTGGAGTGACATTGATGTAGTATTATTGTCCCATCTAGCATCGATCAATAACTATAAAAATCACTACCTTATGACTTGTGTTTATAAGTCATTATAATCAAGTGAACTAAATTCGTTATGTATAACCATAGTATAATATCTGATGCTATATAGAAGAGTTTTTCAATCGAATTCCAAAGGTGGTCACTCGTCGAGCTTCATGTGAGAAGTAAGCGATCACCTAGAAGCCAGTGACCGTTCCACAGTGCTTGTATTAGGTTACAGCGGCTGAGAATATTTCTTAAGGACATGGGAACATACACACGTATACATTACTTACAATACGGTGAAGGACTGGTACAAGTTACAAATTATAATTATAAATATGGTAGTTACGAACCAAGTTTACATTATTGTAGTAATGTATGTAGTTGGAGATGACATGTTGGAATTTAAAATTTGTGAGCTTTTTACTAATTAACCATTATCAGTATACACAGTTTTAGATCACCGCAATCGAATAATTATTATCAGGCATACATAATGCGCTAAATTGTGTTATGCAAAAATTGGGTTAATTTCATCTATTTCAATCCTAAGCTAGCTGATGACATCTATCTAGAATACCTATTAAATTATTGATGAATGCCAGTATCTTGTGATTACATTTATTTGTTTAAACTTACATCAAAGCTTACTAGTGCCTATAATTATGTAATCAATACATTAACCAATCAATTAAAAACCTACACATCTGTAAATAAAAACGATAAACGTGGCAGAATCACACTCATTCCACCATTAATTTGTATGCGTTAATTGCCATAGATAAACAGTCGGGTCACCATCTCTTTCCCACACATTCGTAATTTAAATATTGACTCTGACTTGTCTTTGGATGTAGAAAGTTCATTTAAAACTCTTTACATTTCCATTACAAGAATCTTAGGCAAACACTGTTTGAGTTCTCCCCACGATCGAGTTTGGAGTCGCATACACACACATAAAAAACATCTACGTTGGTACCTCCGTAAGTTAAGTCCTGACTTGTAGAAGCAACGTTAGGATACAACATTCATCGATACATGTTAATTGTAATATCTAGATCGGGCTAGTTTACCACTTATTTCATAGAAGTAAACTTTAACGCTATAATTATGTGTCATTTTTAAAAAGGTTTACTCAGTTTTTTAAAGGTCCAAACCTAACACTAATTCATGTGCCAAAAGTAACTGAAATATTCGTTTACCCTATTTTGAATCCACATGATGATCAATACTCAAATAATTACGAGACTATTCGTTCAACGTGCCTCCACAAACAACCTCCCTCGACATACAAGGACTACTTTTCCTAGTACTTTATTCTTTTTCTCGACGCCGAGTAACCTAATACTCTTTTGTGGGTAACAACCACAGAGTACGATGCTCCCTCTTCCCATTTCATTGGCATGAAGAGACAGGGATAGGTAATCATGACATCTATCGGTAATAGTAAATTTACACGTACATATTATGTACTATAAATGTTTTTCGTAATTCATGAAAATTGATTTTCTTTACGAATTACTACGTATGAATACAAGTTATTGATTAGTTCGAAAACTATACTATTAAATTTTGTTCATATAAAAGTATTTATTAAACAACCAATAGTATTTATAATAAAAAAGAGACACAATAATATCGCTCAAAACTAATCAAAATTTATTTAACAAGTTTAGATTGCATTGCACAAAGTCCTTATTTATCATATTAAGGAACTTGTTTACGTAAATCTTGTCTGAGCTGAGAGTAACCCTGCCGCGAGTGGGTAAAGAAGTGTCATTTGTTACCTAGTTTGGACACAAGGACCGATAATGAGGTAATTTTAGTACATTCACCTTCTTTAAGCCATTTATTATCCTTTCTTCACTAATAAAATATGTCAATACACCCTGATTATTGTTGATCTTTATGAGATATTTTTATCATTTTAACGTCAATTATGTTGCTTCTCCCGAACGAACCTGTTTCTTCATTTTTTAAGATTCATGCAACAAAAAATAATCTTGGTACCTATGTATATACTGTAGTTTAAGTAATAAAATAACTATTAAACTAGCTCGACTTATTTAAATATAAAGGATATTTCAATTAATAAAGAATCTAAGGCATTATATTATTATACTTATAATATAGTGCGCAATCATTAGATTTGCATATACTACTAGCATAAACAACCAAACAGAAACCGTCCTAACCCACCTAGATTTACGGCTTGTAATTGCATGATTGCAATCAGCCTTTATGAGCGAGCAAACCGCAAAAGTGTGCACTAATCAACAGCGCTGGTCAACCCCAATTTCTGTGTCGCACTTATGTAAACGGTTCGGACCGAATTGGTGAAAATTGAAAAGTTCTGCCGGGCGCCGTGTATCGAAATTGAATACAGATTTTAATTGATTTAACACATTTCCGTTTACAACACAGAAATACAGCCAAATTACGAATCTGTTCAGTATGATTCGATTTGTAAAGCAAATCAGTCTGTGCTTTTGATTGCAATTAACGATACTTTTATGTATGGAGGATAATACCGGTAATGAAACTTGCTCAAATGATAAAGCCGTTGTAATTAATTTATTACTGACACTTTCGTATTTAATTGCACCATGCTTCATTAGCTTACATATTTTAATAAATCATTTGTAAAATGAAACATGGAATGCTTTCTTTTAGTCATAACGCAACCATAAGTTAAAGATAATAAAAATAGTACTCAGTTAAATTCTTAAAACATATCACGTAAGACTATAAAATGAAATGCAATTTAATTGTGTTATGATTTTTCAGACTTGCAAATATCAATATCTGTATTTAATAACGTCCTTGAAAAAAGGTTGTCCGAAAGTCACAAACAAAACATCACAGGTGTACAAATGTGGCAGCGTACGTAATCTAATCGGACTCTCGTGAATTATATCGGTTCGAAAGTCTATTATTTGCGAGTTTGCCACTCGTTTGGGATTAATTAATGAATGGAAAGGGGTCACCTGCGGTTATTCATTTTGCGCTGATTGGATTCGTATGTAATCAATTAGCAGCTCTTTTTACATTTGAACTCATTGTTTGTGGCTCGTGTCAATAGAATTACGTGGATTTGGTTTTGGATTACCTGCCAACATGCGGAGTGGGAAAGCAATTTAATGAACACTGTTTATGTTGCTTTTCTATAGGAAATTAATAATAGTAAATCCCTTTTTACATTACTAATTGTAAGTTGATCTAAGGTGACAAAGAAATTTTCCATTGAAGACTTATGATGTAACTATTCAAGAATTCAGGATGTCACTTGTACGTTATCTATTGCATACATTCCTCATCATATAAACCGCAACGTTACACAACTGTCACACGCAATCACACTATCGACCATCTCAAAACTGCTTACAATATGTCTCGGCGGTTTTATTTTTGTTGCTCAATAATGAGTTTTGAGAACGACAAAATAAGAATAAGCGGCCACATTACCATATTCAGTAGCAGTACGACGCGTATATCTGTCAAGAAAATGACGTTGTTCAGCACAAATCGACGCCAACACAACACGATTTATTCAGGTTTATGCCAATGCTCATTTCGGAACGGCTTGCATAATGCACTGCGAGCGTGCTTTAAGGCGGTTTCATTAAAGTTAAGGCATATAGAGACAGGGCTTTTCTGTACCAGATGTGTCGTGCTCATAGACTTTAAACATAAGTAGATCATATATTGGATGTCGCTATATTAAGTTCGTAAGAGAAAAGTATATTTGTTTTTTTTTGTTTCTTACACAATAAAATTAAATAAAAAACTCTAATTTTCGTAGTTGCTAGAAATTATTGTATTTATTAATAAAACTAAATATAAAAATTAGATTATTTAAAAATAACATAAAAAAATGCTAATGGCTATTTACTGTCCTTTTACGAAGATAAGAAAAGTGAAATACATTGATGTTGTAGTTTTTTTTAATAATACCTATTTATGTTCTTAATTCTTACAGGCTCATCTAAAGGTTAAAACTTACCCTTTATTATAGCGAATTGTGAAAATTGCCCGTTAAGAGAATGCATAAGTTCCAAAGCGGGGTGCTAACAATGTTTCCGCCTACTTGAAATGCGAAGTTATAAAAGTAAATGATCTTCTTGAAATATTCTGTCATGTTCACTGCACCAAGTATTAATATTTAATATTTTTTGAGCCCTATGAAACGAAATTTTCGTAGCGGTGTATATGTATTGACCGTCATTAAACTAAAACTATACTAGATATAGACATACACACATATATGCTTATACAATATTTACAAATATGACTAAGTTATTTCTATGAGAAAATGCCACGTACAGTGTTCATTTATTTCTATAACTTGAGGGGAAAACTTTTAATAGTATAAAATTAAGGGTTATTATTATTCACAATATAATTTACAATAACCAATAACTTTTTACTCGTACAACTTTTGACACAAAATTACACATAGATGATAAATTAAAGCAAATATCCAAAATTGGGTCACGTTAATCTCTAAGCAATAACTCCGGTTAACACACTCCGCTTATACATTTAGCCACATTGTGCTCAAGCAATTCCACACCACATTATCTTAGTCAACAACGAGCTATGAACATTATCTGGTGCATAACTCCTGACATAATGTATCTCATTATAAAGAAAAGCGAGGTCGCTTCCGTCTGCAAACAAAGCCTTCGAGTAATCTCCAAGGATACGTTTTATCGCGTTGTTCTTGCGTCTAAGAAAACGCTTTAACTGTATTTTGTACTGTGAGATTCACTTTTTTAATGAAAAATAAAGTTGTACTAAAAGGATTCAGAGTGAAGAAAACAGCTGATATTTTAAAGTTTTGTTAGAATATTTTTACTAAAATGAAAACTTATTTATAACTATACTGCGGTATTTAATAGGTTTATTATTTACAAATTTCACCATATACTCGTAGTATTCATCATTGAATATAATATAGTGGTGCTTAATATTTTAAAGCATTTGAAAAAAAAAAAAACTTTACAAGAAAAAGGTAAAATAATGAAACATATGTATTATATTGCCTTCAATCGATAGTGAAACATTACTCATATGTACATTCTTTCGGAAAATCTTATTTACACCTTAAGAACTGAATAGAAAGATTCCACATATAAAATAACATAGTCTACGAACATGAATATTGAAGCATTAAGTGAGTAACCTATAATTACTCTAAGTTGCGTGATGCATTACGGTCTTTACACAAGAGCTATTCAGAGTATATTTGTTTTAAAAATTACATACTCATGAATATCGCATGTTCTTTTGTTACTAAGCAGTGCTTTACTTGTAAACAGTAACTTTTTGCTCATTATATGAATTTTGCTACTATGCCTCATAAAAGTTCAGTTATGGAATTCCTTTCGATTTACTCAAATTTTTTGTTTCGATTATTTGCTTAGCAAAATATTTAAATGCTAATAACAAGGAAAAAGATTTAATAAATGAAAAGTAGCTTAAGATGGATTAGTAAAAATGTTTCATTATAAATTATAAAAGTCGCAAAAAGCAATTCATAAAATAACATACGTTAACCATGACTAGGACTAATAAAATTGCTTTTTAATGACTGTAATATAATTGCCATGATGACGGACGGACGGAGGAATTTACTAGTCTTTAAGACTGAGCTATAATTGGATTTAATTAAAAATATGTATCTCATAAGAGGCGACTAAATTATTCAGGGACAGTTTTGAATTTTACCTGCTAAATAGCTTATTTAGTATCTGGTGAAAAGTCGGTTTCATGTCGGATACTCAACCTCTGAATACCCCGAAAAAGTTCATTGTCCTAATTCTTACGTCTTTGGTTTATTTATTGATAGAGGCGTTGTGTATAGGAGGTTCTATTTAGCCTTTTGTTTATTAAGAATGGATGGTCGTCATGTAAATGTATGAAAACAAGAACCAAGTGTCTGCATAACACGAGAACGTTAGAAAAGCCTCCAACAAAGGCTTTAACCACCAAAGGGTATAACTCTCAGAATACCCTGTTTTGACTTCATACGGGCTCATGCAAGGAAGCATGCAATTCAAATAGTTTAAAACAATGTTATAGCACTTGGTTTTGAGCTCTGGGAATTTCAGTGTGTTTCAAGTGCTCGTGTAGGTATTAACAACCACTACGTCTTTTATGTAATAGTACTCATTTTAATTTGAGTCATTTTTTCACATACAATAGATAACATACGCTTCGCCACTTGGTTTACACACTCTCTTTTTTACTGTGGCGGGGTAGTCAGAGGCTTCAATGCCCATCTCCAATATTTAGATGGCATGTTAGTTATGAGTATCCCCTTTTGTCTAGATAGACAGCATCCAATGTGATTGGTAGTGAACCGTATTTTGCCGTATGCAAGTACTGGCTATTACATATTCCGAGAGTTTTCTCACGATGTTTTCCCTCACCGTTAGCGACTGTAAATTGTTCATATGTATATTTTGTATATTTTATATCTAAACAGTCGGACTTATTCGCATGATATCAACATCTTAGTAAAGGTAGTAAACACATGCACAAATTTGTAAGATAATAATTTGTTAACTTAAACTACACCATTATAAAAGAAAGTATATGATTGTGTATGCTCGATTTTTAAATTAAACGATGATTAATTGCCTTATCAAGACATGGGCGGATCCCTTTACATCAAAAACAAAAAGAGTACAAGCAATCTAAAGCTAGCCAATGATCATAACATTACCAACATTGTAAGGTGTAAAGGAGTGAAATGAAAACGAAAAAAACAACTATAATAACAGTATTGCACGCACCAATACAGTTCCTGACTGTTTTCCGATATATAAAACCATAATTACAGCAGATTCGCCCGCAAAGTCGGCTTCATAATTCCAAGCCATTTATTTCCTTATTCCTTCTTTTACACTTGTTATACGTAGCTCACGTACAGATAATACTACAATGAGGCATACAAATTATCGCCTCTGCCGACATCTGCCTTGAGCGAAAATGAAAACTCCTAAGTAAATCCTGAATAGCTTAGCAAATACACTCCTGTTGCGAAGGGCTTAAAGTTTAAATTAGATCCGGGAGCGCAGGGCAATGAAAGTCATTTTCGCTTTCGCCTTGAGGTCAGCGTTCGGTGAATAACTCGCTAAGACATGATCATGACTGGTGGGCTTATACTCCACACCTCGTTACGTGTTAACAGCAACACTCGCTCACGACTCGATATTTATCCGGCGAAACTTTGAAATGCCTTAGCACTTATGTCAAAATGTTATAATGGAGCCTACGTGATAGGGTAACCCAATTGATTCCGCTGCCTCTAACCTAAAAGGATGATTACAACAAAACGCTTTGTCAATATTATTAATCGATGGGTGTGAGGCGGTTGTGCTCGGTAATGACACATCCGTGATACAAATACACAAGTGGTACAAATACTTTACTATACGAACAAATCACGCCTAGTTCCCATACGACTGAAGTGCGAGATCACGACCATCCATTTGTCCTTTTAATCATTTGGGGTGGACAGAAAATAGAAGACATAATAAATACGTCCAAGTTAAAGCTTAGAATAACTGTCTTGATTGTATTACAGTTAATTGGAATATCATTAAATTATTGCTCGGATGGCATTCCCCAAAATCCTGTTTAAAAATAATCTTATCATCATGATTCTACACTTAATTGAAAATTAATTTTCATGATGATATTACATACTTGCACATAATGTGTCCCCTAGATGTTTTCTTGCAAATCTAAAAATGCCTTCGTTATTCAATTGTCAGCCACAGTAGTACATTCAAAACATCGATCCACCACACATTTTAACGAAATGCGTTCTAAAGTTAGATATTTACTGGACACAATACAAACTTTTCCGATTTAGCAACTGCGATGCTTGTTTTGTATGTTCGTGTATTGTTTCTGATTGAAAGCTATTTGGGAATGAACTTCCGCTTTTAGATAATGAGTTACATTTGTGTACTTCGAAATAATGAAGCGTCCTTGGATATTCAAACGGATCAGTGGTAATACACAAAAGACAGGCTTTTAGATGTCGTTGCTTTAGGTAACGTTTATTCCGTGCAACGATCGATATTTCGTACATAATGAAAAGGTGATATTTAATTTTTATTCATAAGCTTCATGTCTGGTTCCCTTTCTAAGTAATCAAAGGATTAATTGTGGGAACTCTTATCGTTTTGATGGTTCTACAATTGAAAATTCATAGAGATTAAGTATATTGAAATAGTTTAAGTTATTTATAAAATAAAACATAGCTATCTCTATCTTAAGTGTTTCCTTGAATTATATGTTTGAAATTGAATTCTAAGCCATTCGTTGATTTTGACAAAGTCCTTACTTAAATTATGTTTCTTAGTGGCTTTGATCACTCCCTCTATATTTGTAAAGCTAAAAGTGTTCTTAAAAGTTACCAATAAAGTAAATACATTGTAGAAGGCATAAGATGATGGGTTAGGTCCATCATTCTACGTAGGAAGTCGCACATCAAACCTAATTGTTAAATTATTAGGGAGGAATGTATTCTTTAAAAACCTAGCTCGAAGGTGGTCATAAACCACAATCAAGTCTGGTTATAAATCGACGCGAGGCAACAAAACAACCAATTCGACTTACAAAAGATCCGCACCAATTTACAACATGTGGTATTCCGTGATTTAGTAAAACTTCCATACTATAAAACTAACATTTTGCCCGAGTATAATCGCTTTCGTCCAGTTTTTATCGCGCCATTATTTCTATCCATAATACGTTCTGGCTAAACTCTCTGAAGTGGATGATAAATGGCTCTTTATGTTTCGTTGAGAAGCGTTACTTTAGTGCTCTATAAATGAAGATAAGATTACAGCTTGTACTGCTATTTATCCGCGTTGTATGGACAAGCTTCTGACATCGCTAAGCTCTGTAGACTTTGCACAGTAAGAAACAGTTACATTTGAAGGAAAATCATTATGGTTGCATTAACTATTGAACAAGAAATTTACTCGTAGATATTTTAATTCAATAGTAACAATAATTTCATTTGGCCCAATATTTAGACTAATTCATATAGAAGAGGAAAATTCACACAGAAGAGTATGTTTGAAATGGTTCATGATTGTGAGTGAAGCAACAAATATTTGTCTGAATAGTTCCAGGTAGCGAGCGATAGGTTCTGCCTATCCCCTTAGCTGCGGTTTCATATTAACTACCTTTAATTTGAAATTCTTAGAGTTTTATTACGTAAACAACTATAAGGCTCAATATATAAAAATATATAAGTCCAATTAGCGTATACTCTATATCAGATACTGCACATACAGTATAAGTACTAAGTGAACCGGTAGTCTCGTTTGGATGGACATGCGAATGTTGATGAGTCGAGAGGCCGAGATCAGACCGAGAGTATCCGAGGAACATACGGATCTATCACGGCATGATTCAACCAACTGTGGTTTGTGACTTATGGTACAATAAAGGTAGTGTAGCGAGCTTCGGAGTTTTGTTTTATTTTATAACTAGCGACCCGCTCCGGCTTCGCACTTCTGGCTATTTAATGGATGTTATTATACATATAAACCTTCTTCTTGAATCACTCTATCTATTAAAAAGAACCGCATCAAAATCCGTTGCGTAGTTTCAAAGATTTAAGCATACAAAGGGACATAGGGACAAAGAAAGCAACTTTGTTTTATACTATGTAGTGAAGTCCCAACCCAACAGTGAATTCACAACAGATTTGTATAGATATTTTTTTTATTAAGTAAAATAGTGCGTGATAAAACCAGTATTAGTTATAAACAAATTAATGACCATCTTCAGACACATATGAGTGACGATAGAGTAGCTTAAATTTATTTTCGATATAAGATTTTTCTTCTTCTTTATAACGTCACGTCTAATATCCGCTGACTTTACTTTTCCCTTCCAACCCTCGATTTTTGTTGGCAAAACGTTAAATAAACAAGAGTCACATAATTTCTCTTTATGGGCCGGTCGGTTCCGTAGGCATTTCACCCTTACCTTTTGGGCAACGCTTAATCGGAAATCGCCGTCATCTCATAGATTACGCCGACCCGAAGCTTGCCTTTGGGGCCCGTTAACTACCGTCTTACGGGACCCTAGGCCTTCATTACAGCTTTCGTCTGATATTACAAACGGATAATAAATAAGCTCGCATATTCGAATAGAGGATTCCAGTAATTTAAATTGAGAGATCCCTGGTTTGAGATAATGACTTGTTTTGGATTACTTGTTTGTGTAACGTTTGATGAGTTTGCGCTTCTAGTGATCTGGAAACTGTTTCGGTACTAGGAAATAGTTAGTATAGTGAACGTTTCGTTGTACGTCCTTTTATCCCTTTCGGGGTCGACAGAACCTCAAAGATATAATATCTCCTAGGTCAGTTTTTAGCATGAATATTAAGGTTGGGATGTCATTAGTGACAAGTTACTAGCCCATCTCCCAATCGATTATATTTACCCCTAGTCCCTTAATCGCCTCTTATGAAATGCTGGGAAGAACCGCAGCTAGTTAGTATTCTTTTTACGTCCCAGACTCTGTTAGAATTAGTCTAATTATATTAACTAAATTCTCAAGGCCAATATATTATTATATTATGATAACATTATAATAATAATTTAAGAGTGTAGAGAAATTGTAGCAGGAAATCAAAATTTTTGCAGTATCAGATATTAGTTAGCTCCCTTATTTAGTAAGTAATCGTTATCCTCATTCGGGTAGAGTTCCTAACATAGTTTACATCCCAAATAAGACAAACTTCGAACCCCTTATCCGACAAATTAAATTTAGATAATTAGACGATGCAAACTCTAAGCAAATCCATTCATAGTAAATCCTCTTACGACTGCGAAGATGCAAATTGCAGCGACTACCAGGATTCAGTATGAGATCCTCTGTAGGTAAATTATATATAAAGACAAATTATGTGTTTACGGAGCTTATCTACAAATAGTTGATTGTGGTTTGATCGAATACTAATACGAAAAGTTTAATCGGATGGTTTTGTATTATTTAATTTGCAATGAAACAACTCTCTTTCTATATCAAAAAAGAACTAATCATACAGCTCTTTATCAGGAACGCATAGTAATAAACTTTGAGATTCCTTTAGTAAATATAAGTAATCCCTAATATGTATTCACAAGAGTTATAACCATCATCTTTAAATCACATCGAATTAAAACATTCTACAAATAGCCTATAACAATATATCCAACTACATTTAAGTTTCCTTTTTGTGCATACCAAAATATACCCTATATTCCTACATTCTCTTTGTCTATGGTAATCAAAATGTAGTCGAAATTTAGGTTGGCTGCACATTGCCCATAACATAAATCTGCTGATGTTCAAGTAAATCACGAGGCACTTATGCTGTGGCACAGTTTATATGTTGCATGATGTACTAAAACTAAGAGCCATGACCAAGATCCTTGCAACGGGTATGAAATATAAGGAATCACAAGCCATGAAGTGTTCCTAGAGACACAGTGTAAAGTCCTAGGGAAATATTCAGTATTCTGTATAAGCTATAATGTTATGGACTAATCTTTTATAGATAGTGTAAATATTACTAGCGCCTTTATTATATCGCGATGTAAAGTAAAAAGAGTCAGTTCGTGGAACTAGCACATAACTTGGAATAGCATATATCTCTAATTCTATAACAAATACGGTGATAGTTTTCCTTTTTTTTATGTCTCATAAATAACTTCAACAGAGCGATGTTATAGATACCATACTATGCATGAATAGATTGTGAATCTATACATGCTATCCCTTAGTATTGGTGATTTTATTTTATTTTGTTTCTAAAATAGTAATCATAAAAATAAATGGAGAAAGGTGTAGCAGTTATATTAACCCCTTTGGAGCCGACTGCAACATAACTTCGACTGTCCATTCGAGAAATCCCACGTGTTTTAAACATTGACATTAACGCAGTCTCTGAATTACTAATTAATGAAATCAATATCCATTTAAGTGCGTTTGTAATCAAAGAGTTTCGGGTGGCACCGTGGCGGCTTTCTTTGACTGGACACGAGTGACTCGTAAAACTCAATATTTATCTTAAAATAATCTCGGCATTTAATCGCGTGTATGATCTGATTTTTTCCTAAGTGAGCATTTGTCTCGATTGATTGACAGCCGTACTTTTTGTTTTGCTGAGGACAACGTCTCTGTTTGACATTTAGGCAAATTGTTTACAACTCGCATATGAATCATTCTAAAACATAAATTAATAACTAAAAATATTTATTTACACGCACATTTTAATCAAACCTGTCTCGTCAATCATGTATAATATATTTAACTGGAGTTATGTTCAGTTTAATACTAGGCCAACAATACCTCTCCTCCTCTCTCCTCTTCATACTCCTTTTCGAAGATAATATAACCCTACTCCTACTACACGCTAAATTATTGCCAAGATTATTATTGTGTACACATTAAATGACTCATTTGCGTAACCTACTCAATGACATGCTGACTGTCTACTAACGTGACCAATCGCAAACCATTTCTACTAAGAAATACATACCTTTGTTCTAAGAAAGACATGTTCGTTTTTTGCTCAAATTCTCCAAATAATTGATTTGTTCCTCCATAAACATTCCTGAGAAATAAACATTGAACCAAAGGTTCTATTGTGTATAAAAACAACAATATTGTTCGATCACTTCCTTGTAGACTTCCTCTGTTTACAAAAACAATGCAAAAGTTTCTAGGAACTGAAATCGTGACGTCATTTAAATGATGCAAAGAACTCTTTCATTTTTAATAGTATTTTGTTTTAGTTACTGTATCTTATTACTATTTTTTAATAAGGCCCCACCTTCCCAAACATCCCTTATAACAAGATTAGATTAGGAACAAATCATAATGTACCTACTTTTTAATATGCAAGGCACTAACATTTTTTCACATCCAAATAGGACAAGCTTTTTAGGAAGCCATTAGAATTAATTCGTTAATTAAAATTTAATTCTAGGCTGCAAATCACTGTTACCTATGGGAGAATAGTCGCACGAATATAAAAAAGCGAATATCGACAAATCGGAATTTAACCAGTTAGTAAATTTACTGTCGTAAAAGAGCCACGGAATATTTTAATTCATATCTTGATCATCGTTTGACCGTCCCATTGAAGGAATTTTCGTTCTTATTCTCTTTGTATTTGGTAGTTGATTTGATTGAAAAAAATATCAAGCGATAGCATTTAATAAATGTGGTTAGTTTATATGACGGCGAGGTGGTTAGATATTATCAGTGCAGCCACTGGTAATGAAAAGTTGCTGTTAGTCATTTGGAAATACATCGACCTTCTTCTGATGACCAGATCTTCGATGCTCATTTGGTTTTAAATTTCAATAGGCTGGATTAGTTGGTGTTTAGTCATAGTCTTGTTTTAGAATGTTCTACTTACGGGATTTAATTCTAAATTGGTAATTATTGCATTTATTCCATATGTATAAGTTAATCTTTTAATTTTATGTTTGACGAAGTATCATTGCAAATAAAAGAAGCATGTAATGAGTATTTTCATTGAACTGATCGCTATCCTCTAAGAAAAAATAACATTCTAGTTGTTTTAATTTCGTCGGCTTGTAAAAGGCATGTACGTGTATAATAGATTAGAGAGATTTTTATATTTAAATGGATTCTTGAGAAAATTATATTTGGACATTTTAAGAACACTGATATCCCTATTTTGAATTAGTAATCGCCTTATGTTAATTCAGATTAAGTTTAAAAAACTAATATTTTTGGAAATCAGTCACAGTCAATAAAAAACAACATTCTCACAAAGCGGAATAAGTAATCAAAAACTCAATATTTTAGAAATCGAACCTGTTGCATTCGATACAGTCAATTGTCCGAGTCGATTCGATTCAAGACTAAAGATAATTAAGGACTCGCTCGATCTTTAGATACTTAATAGAAAAGGCGTTTGCTCTGTTATCAATAAATCGAATTGAATCGATCGATATTCTATAATTAGATTTCTGGTTTTGTTTCCTTCGCCTCACAAATCATTGTTGTATTAATCGTTGTAATTTATTTACATGGATGTACTTGTCGTGTTTTCAACGATGTACATAAATAATTAACCATTTATAATAACTATATATCCTGGCAGTTTCTGTGCACACCAAGTGCAAAGAACCTTAAAATATACAAAGTATAGAAATGTATATTGGGTTAGTGGAAAATTGTATTTCCTTAACTTGTTTATAAATTTACGACCGATATCTCAAAACATTATTGCTAGTGCTTTGCTAAATTTATCAAAAAGTTAAATACAAGAAGAAATATACATTTTCTATATAAGTTATAAGTTACATAGAAATATAAGTAACATGAATTGACCAATAATTTTTTTACTACTTATCAACATTACGTATAAATACACCTCCATATTCCTAACTAAACCATTTCAACTTCAATTAATTTCTTACCCGCAAGAACCGCACGCAACATCATTAACAAACTAAACCAAGTCTATGGTGTTAATAGTGTTTTAATTTTCCCCTTCCGCTTTCGCGGAAGGAAAACTAAGGCAAAGGCAAGCCTCCTCCACATCTGTTACTTGACGTCATTATTAAACGCTTTTCAAGACCAGGTGTTGATAATAAGGGGGGTGAGCGTTTAATTAATGAATAGCAAAGGCAGCCAAGAACTATACGAGCCTGTACAAAACAGTTCGTAGTTTTAGCTATTAGATGATAAGGCAGTTTCAGAACTAGTAATCCAAATAATGATTGGTCTGGCCTGGTGAGAAAGTAAATATTAAAGGATTGGATAGTTGTGTTTAGTTATTTTTGGGCTGTGTAATTGGATTGGAGTTATAGGTGAGGACTTGTAATATAATACAGGTACAACAAAAATATTATGTTTTCAATTACATTCCCATTACTGATAATATAAGATAAAAAAAAATTATACGTATACTTCTGTACTATATACATCTTGCTTCACGTCATTTATTCCAATTCAGGTCAAAGACACCAAAAGTATATCTGCCTAGTTACATTTAGCCTTGATATCGCATGTCATAGATAAAAAAGTTGAACGCCGGGGAAAAGAACTAAAAATGACCCCTATCCTCTTTAGTAGCTTGTAAATGCTAGGAAGAAATCAATCATAAATTATTAAACAGACTTTGAATCAAGTTTGTTTAATAAGTTAATTTAATACATCATATTAAAGGAAAAGCATAGTTTTCATTTTACTAAACAGCAACCTCCCACGATGTGGCGATCTTTCTTTCTGATGCCAGTTCTTCGCCCGCATAAATCAGAGCGCATTTATGATGTTCTATGAACTATTTATTATACTTTCCTTTCATATTCAGTGCTATACTGTTTTACAGCAAACGGGCTATACAGCAAACGGGCTTCAAATGTAGTATGCATGTAATAGTTATGGGATACTGGTCAATAATTATTTAAATTATGTTTAAATATTATCATATCATATTATATTATCAACATACAACCTTAATTTCCTTATCGAAGTTACTATCTTCAACATATAATACAGTGACGTTACCAAATTTCATTTTATATTCGATAAATTTTTTTAAAAAATGTGTACGAGTAGATAAAGCAGTTTAAATTTAATTGATTCAATCTCAAATATATCAAAAGAAATTAGGGGTAAAACAAAACCAAAGTCGCGAATCAGAACAATAACATGTTTTTTTCTACCTACAACTTTCAACAGCCTATATATTCCACAAACGCGCTACCACTCACAATGCCCATAACTGTCCCAATTAAATACATCTTGATAGCACTCCGATCATTACTAGGAGCGCTTGTTAGAGTGACTGTTTACTCAAGTGCGGAGTCGTTGGCGCCTTCGCATTTCGACGGTCATGACTTAAGCACCCACTTATTGTTGAGGTGCCCTTAAGAGATTCTGGGGAGAATGAGCAGTCTAAACTATGAATGTACAATGGGCCATCGTTGTACGGGAGTTATTTGGATACAGGTGTGATGAGGGTGGTCTTTTTGAAATGTAGTGGCTTTTATTATTAGTATAAGGTTTGAGAAGATGTAAGTAATTGGCTATTCGATACTTAGGTAGATAATTGTAATGCTTATCATTTAAATACTCGTGATAGAAAACTATACTCCACAGTTTTACATGTGAATACAGCTCCCTGTATAAGTACAAAAACAAACAATACATCTCGTTAGTAGACCTATTACAAGTAATCCCATTAAAACGGTACATGCCTCGCCTATGTTCTCGTAAGATAAACAGTAAATAATAAGCCAATAAAAATGCAGTGTCAAATAAACGCCACGGTGACAAGACAGCGCGACACAGCAAGAAAAAGGCACAAATTCCTCAACTCCAAAAGGAAATATAAACAGTCGAGGCGTCTTGTCGCTTCAGAGGTCTATAAATAAAAGTTCCTCAGCAGCATATTGCCTTATACGTGGAACAAGCCTACTTGTCAGCGCGGCGAAGAACTTAAATCAACTGCCAATAACAGCGGCGTGCACCTGTGGAAACGTCGATTATGCAAATGGCGGGACTTTTAACTAAGTACCGGCCGACCTCAATCGTATTTCACCGACAGAACAAACAACGTAAGAGATTTCGAAGCGCTCGTAGATCTGCAGCGGCGGAGAACACGACGTCAAATTAGTATGACATTCCAGAGGCAAACCAAATCATGGACTTTACTTTGATTTTGTGTTTTTGTTGAAAAATAACTATCTAGAAGAACAGATACACTGTTAATTAAGATAATAGATAAGGTAAAGAAAGTCTTCAACAATATGACATAATTCGACTTTGATTCAGATTTCTGTCCAAAAATATTTGCCAGTTTTGAGTTATGAAAACTATTAAACTTTTATGGCAGACTATGAAGAAAAAAATTTAAAGTAACATAAAAAGTGCCGTTTTACGGATTGTCCTATAAGCGTAAAAAATATAGCGTAGGTATTGCCTTCTTCATTCTTGCTCCTTGTACCTAAAGGATTTAAATATGAATTTTACAAAAATAAAAATATTCTATCAGAAATAACTGCGGGGTACTTCGAAATCCAACTTCGCATTAGATGCTTAAGCACACTCAGCCTTCGTGGCCAATTTAACATGTCTAGAATATCCGAGAGGAATGGCAAACGTCCGTGACTGTACCTGAAAGTGTCTAATTTGGCGGCGTACTAGTACAGCTCCTCTTGAATGGAACCAGGGGCTCCCCGATCGCTTAATGGTGCAATTAATTTTGCGAAATTGCAGTGCGTTGACAATTTATTACGTTGGGTAAATAAAACTCTGATTGCGTTGCATTTACAAGGGAATAGTTTGTGCTCGCTTTTATGGGTGGAAAGTGTTTTTCGACAAACGCCGCTAATGAGTTTTCTAGTGCCTTCGCGGAGTTACCTGTCGCAGTTATTTCTGTAATGTACAGAATGAAAGCAAGGAAGATTTTGTATTGCAAGTTTTGAATTTGTGTACCTAAATGAATATTAAATTTATAGGCATTTTTCTAATAGACCGTCGATTCTTATTTTCAGACCAAGAGTAACGGCGTAAGTTTTCTGGGACAATAATCCATGTGTTGTTGAAACAAATACATATATTCGAGAATACTATGTTAAATTTTTGTATCATTTTTATTGTTGATAAGGAAATGTTTCACAGATATATTTTAGTCCTATTTACAAAATAACAATTTGATATGATGAATCATGATATTTTTGATATCTTTAAATTTAAACTCAAGTCATGCTCAAACAAGAAGCTAGTAGTATGTGTATATAGCAGATGGTAGTCTGATGATATCTAATTCACAAACAATAACAATTGGTCATCATGATTCTCGGATTGATAGATGTGTATCATTAATAGAATCAAATTGTCAAAAAATAATTTTCGTTACACTTCTAACCCTTTGGTGTACACTTTAACTTTGAAAAGGTTCTAAATAATTCAGCCTATTATAACAAGGAAGAACTCTATCACACTAAAGGTATGCTTAGAAAGGGCTATCAAAATTCACGGCGGATGTTACCTTTGATATGGGCTTGGCTGACACGATGACATTGTAATAATAGTTTTCGAGACTCGTTATAATATAAAAAGCGCATTCACGCCTGGCTCGTTCCTCTCCCTTATCTAACTAACTGCGTTGAAGTATGTGGTTTCATTTTGACAGTGAATTCAAAATGACTTATTTATGACATTTTGTGGTTGAAAAAAAACGCTGGTTTCGAAACTAGAGATCCCGCCATATAAATTGGCAGTTGGGGGCATCGCCACAGTCGCGTAATTCAGTGTTACCAGTAAACACGCCAAAACTAGCACTCACTGTGCCATACGGCTCGATACATTATAGGTTTCATTTGTAACGGTCTTTGGTTGCAGAGCTATAAACTCAAATAAAACTAATTAATATATCAAAGTCAAAATATGTTTATTTAAAATAGGCCCCATCACAAGCTCTCTTTGAATGTTATCTTATGATCTAAGTAAGTATAACAACAATAAAGATTATTATTTTTATAATTAACAAACATAAAGATTAATTTTTGACTTTGATATATTAATTTGTTTTATTATTAAAATTATCTTATGATCTAAGTATAAATTAAAAAAACTATTTCAAACATGGCACTGAGCATTGTCTTTACATATTTTTTACCGAGGTTAGATCAGCGGAGACCCTAGCTTGGAGTAGAACTAACAAGAAACTCCGGAAATCAATTTATTATAATCACCCTTAACAAACATAAAAATTACAAGGAGTGGGCAAAAAACACAACGCTGGTAATACTAAATTTACCTTTCATACAAAATAACACGCAATGGCGGAAACGTCAAATTTAGTTCCAAGTTTGGCTACTGCCAATTTATGTGGCGGGATCTCTACATAGAACCATAGGTAAGGATATACATAAAGTCGTAAAATACACAATGTTGAATTAATTCTGTCCTAAATAACACTTATGTGATCAATTATAAGAATTAATTATAGTACAAAGTCGTAAAAGATGACTTAAGTAAAACGTTTCTTATAGCTCAATAAATGTGCAACAAAGAATTAAATGACTTAGCTTAGAACGTCTCTAAGGTAAAATAATAAACCACTTTTACACTGTAAGCATTATGAAGAGTTGAAAGAGCTAATTTAAGTCGTAATAAATCTAAGGCTTGATAATTACAGAGACGTTCTATCCACAAGAAAGGGAGGCGTCGTCATAAAGACTTTTGTTTCCCGACTTCGCGGTGAGATGGACTTCAAAAGATTACCAGCGTTATTGAGTTAGCTGTGATAAATAGAAAGTCCCGAGAGGCCGATGCAACGCCGACGTGAGCCTCGATTGTTACGAAGAGACAAAGGAGTGATGAGCTCACACAATTTGGAGTAATGAACGGAGGCACCAAATTACGACGCTTCCAAGGAATATTTGGATACAATGGGAATTTAGCTGGAAGAAACCAAAAGTGTCCTTTATTTTCAAACGAAACTGAAGTCTTGAAACTAACTGAGAATAATACTCTTACTTTTTTTATTATTCTTCGACCCTTTATTTATGACATACCAATTATATGGAGAGGTGACAATTGTACAATACGTCAAATGTTTTTTGCTCCCTTCTAAGAATACTTTAAAAGGTGTTCCCTCGTTATTTATTGTCATTTTAAGAAGCGTGAAAATTAAATGAAAGTTTTACTTTCGATATTGTTTACGTTTAGGACCATGTCCCTTTTATGGTAGCTGTAACTAATTTCTGAGCAGTCTTTGTTACTATGATTCTACAAACAAATGTTTTTTTTATTCGCAATAGACTATGGTCAACGCTGCTTATTTATGTTCCTAAGTATGACATAGCATACAGTTTCACTTTTAGCCGGGAGCTCTCGCTATTTTATTATGTCCAACAAAGGCCCGATGCATAAAACTTTTATAAAGGAACAAAGGTAAGTTACGTAGCACCAGGAGCGTAGACCAAGGGAGCCTTTCGATTTCGTGACTGACTTTTGCCCTGAATATTTAACGTACACTCGCCCATTCTGCGAGAGCTCTATCTCAGCCCAAGCCATATACGAGCATCGCTCATGTTGCGCCAACATCTCGGCCAAATAAGACATCTACATACACTGCACACGAAAGAGCAACTCAATTCACTGTTCAACAAAAGCAGAGGAATAACAAACAAATCTGCTAGTATCGAGAATACAACCTACTTTATCACGTATTAAAATATCAAGCCGCTACCGTACTATTAAACTATAATAAAATATGCATACTTCAGATATTATAATTAAGTGTCTTGTTAGTGGATAATCGGTGTTGCCCAAATTAAACGATCGTCTAATTCAATCGAATACACGTTTGAAGGCCTCCATAAAGAGATTATTCTTTTGAAGACTATTATTTAAATGTGGAAATTACAATGGCTCCTCCTTTCGTTGGCGTTTGCAGTACATCTGCTGCCTCATTACCAAGTGGAATTGGTCGGTCGTTTCTGTTCCCAAATTATATGATGCGAGGCTTGTTAACTATAGTTACGGATTGTCGGTCGGCGTCCGAGTCGTTTCGCTGGTTGAACTTTAGCTTTTCGTATAAAAACCATCTTGATAGTCTTTGTGGGCTCTTGTAAATTAGGGAATAGCGTAAATAGCCCCAATTAAGAATTTTATGGTCAGTGTGTGCTATAAAACAATAAATTGAGCTTCAACAGCGTGCTTCAATTAATTGATGATTGTAAAGATACGTTTGATTTGTATTCGTCCTTAGTTTGAGATAGTATAAGTGATTAAAATCTAGTAAATATAGAACTTGTTAACCTATTGCATAATTGTCTTTGTACAGAAAGGTTTCTAGTACTGGATTAAATTGTACGTGGGAGTTAATTGTGTGTTATCTCCCACTTACGATCAGGGATATTAACCAATGTGGGACACTTCTGTTTGTTCTGTGAGGTGGTACTGTTATTTACTAACATGGTAGCGATTCAAGTGAGTTTAGGAGCATATGTAAATATTTCCTTCGCCCGAATGCAAAATCAAATACGATTAAAGGTTTCCTTTAATCAGAATAACTTATGAACTCTACAGAATCTAGCAACAGTAGATACACGAATAAGAAAAGAAATGCAAGCAAAGACAATACATCAACAATGTAAGCGATACGAAAATACCAGTAATGCATCATAACAGGTCTTTTTGGTTGGCAACCGCTTTTCTGACAACTTTGAATTATAGGTACTTTAACCCGCACGCACTGTATTAACGCTAAATACCCTTCGGATGAATTATTGATAATCATATGCGACGGTCAAGTGTATCGTGTAGACTACTTAGTGCCGTCTCGGCTTCTGCAAGAAAGAGGTGCGAGCCCATAATTAGATCGAGCGGGGACAATTTGCCCAAAATAAAATTATAGTCGACACCACGATGCAATAAGCGAATTGGTGTTTTTATTATTACTTCACACTTGCTCGGAAGAAACAGGCATTAAGGAAATGACTGCTAACAAGATGTCATTATCGGGATATCGACCTCTACTTTGTATCGATGTTTTTCGCCAGCTCTATTTGGCAACTATATAGTGCGAAAAACTTCTGACTAAAAGACAGCGTCACTACTGTAGCGTTTATTGTTATCACTACATAGTATAAAACAAAGTCGCTTTCTTTGTCCCTATGTCCCTTTGTATGCTTAAATCTTTGAAACTACACAACGGATTTTGATGCGGTTTTTTTTAACAGATAAAGTGATTCAAGAGGAAGGTTTATATCTATAATAACATCGATTAAATAGTGGAATAGGCTATATATTTTATACCCGTGCGAAGCCGGAGCGGGTCACTAGTTTATTTATAAAATGACAATATAAGGGCATATTAAAATGAATAGTGCCTAATAAGACCACCAGGTGAGATAAGTCTGTCATACAGAACGTAAATTTAATTTATTCATGTCCATCATGTTTAAGGGTTTTACAGAACAAAATACTCCGAAAAACTTTCTTCTTATTTAGCATCTTTTTATTTCAGATACAACTTATTTTACTTTACCATATTTTCTTTCACTGTTAAACGTAGTAAGTGATTAGGTGCCGAGATTAATACGTAAGTCATTACTCAGACTGATAATCCACACAAGCAATTTGTTTGTGTCAGCCATCGAAAAAGCAGAGAGTCGATAAACGCCCAACACTACGTGGCACCTCCCTGGGCAGGTGGCGAAAATGCAGACAAAGGGAACCTATCATTATCTTGTCTTGTTAACTCCGTGAACCGAATTAGTAGGTGTTGATTGTAATTTTCACTCTTCTATTTTTTAACTCGTTTTGTTTTCGAGAAACCTGCATTCGTTTGTAACTGCTTGTTTCAACAACTGAGTGTAGATACCAATTTATTTTGTAAAGATAAGGTTAGGTAACTGATTTGATAACTTACGGACATTGTTCCTCAAAGAATAAGCTATTTAGACTAGATTACATCCCTGTAGCTGTACTATGTATTGCTCTATATAATTTATAACTGAAATTCTTGTTGCAAATCTATTTTATTATTCTTTAATATCTCCATCAAGAGAGCTTTGATTGACCAAATTAGCTGCATATTGTTTTTAATTCTCATGTAACAACTATTATAAGAGTATAAAGCAACCATCATAGTTTATCGCTTTCTTAGTAAAGTAATTATGTATGATATAATAAAGAACGAAATCAGTTTCAAAACGCGTCTCGCGCATGAGTGAATCATTAGCCTTTATAGCCATTGCTGCATTAATGCGGGCCAGTACTGATAATTACCTTATTTTTAATGGGCGTATACATATTCATCATATATGTTAAGATGCTGCACGGAATTACTATGGTCGTTATTTCTTCTCTTTGGTTTAACATCTACATTAACATAACTATGATTTTTATGACTGAACAATATTTAAAGGTCATGAAATTCTCATTTGAATGTTTATCTTTTTTATATGTATTTTACAGAACGATTTAAATACAATCACATGCAGTGCTGAGCTTTTTGCATTTGTTTTCAAATATTTTTGTCATAACTTACATTGGTGGATATAGAACTTTAGGACATCAAAACAAGCCATTAGGCTAATCCAATCCGCTGTAGTTTTTTTACCCCACGCATTATAGTCACTTCTCACGACATGGTCAGGTGGTAAGCATTGGAAACATTCACAACTAGAGTTGTATGTTGTCGGCGGTAGTAAAATATAATTTTATGTAAACTTTCATGTATTTTTTTTCATCAGTGCACAAGAATTATGGTATGTACTCGTATTTCCTAGACGATAAACATTATTTTTCAGGATATACTTCGTTTGCTTATATTTTGGTATATCCCTGACGATTATAAATCACATTATAACCAATAAGTCTATCTACTAAGTATATCTGAGCAGTGTCACATTGAAAAATGGTGAGGTTAGAAGTAACTATAGCCACCAAGTGTATATGAGTATTTTCGTGAGGTCTACGCCTTTGAAAGGAAACGAGCGTGATTTGTATGTATATATTATATTGAAATAAATTATTCTTAAACAAAATAACCTCAAATTTCTTTACACTACATGTACGTTAATTACTTTGCCAACTTCAATATCAAACACGAATAATCGTGAGTGGAGATTCTGTGTACATACCTTTGTTAATTGTGCTTTAATTGTCGGTTACTCTCGTGTGGACGTGTACTCGATGTTTATGTTTTCATTACGCACTGCTATGTTATTAAGGCGGCCATAGCACGAGCATACGCTAAATACATCCATCATGTCAAGAAGCTAAGCTTTGAACGGTTTTTATATTATATTGATGAAGAGTACGGCTTATTTTATTGAAGTTATGGGAGCTATAGAGTTTAATGTAAAAGATTGTAGCTAAATTCCTGTGATTTGTATACAAGTTTGTTGTCTGAAGCCTTGTACGAGGATTGGTGTAACTTAAATATCATTAAATCATGATGTTTCATATATATTAATGAACTGTACGAGAAGATCGTATTTAACATTTTCTACCTCATTAAACATTTCATTAAAACATATAATTAGAGATAACACATTGTTTCTTTATTATCTATTCGAATATGTTAAAGTTAAAATCTTACTAATTTTATAATGTTTAGGTCTTGAAAGCAATCTTTTGTCTAATGTATAAACTCCACCATTTAGATCTTAAGTGAATTTCGTGTACGCCTATACCCAAGTAGAGTTAGTCGCGCAGATAAAATTAAATTTCCAACTGAATCCCGGCACACATTAAAACTTTTGTCAACTCGCTCACATTTCAGAAGTTTTAAGTCTAATACAAAACACTCGTATATTCGAAACTAATTTATTCGCTTAAGCAAAATTTGATTATAGCGAAATGGGCTTTAAGGCTCCACCGCATTGCGTTCCCAAACATAAATCTCATTCGCGACAACTTTTATCTGCTGCGCATAAATCGCGTTCTATCAAACTGAGTGCGCCTGATAAGGGAACTATTTTAATATAATTTCGAAGATAAAAGCTAATTTGAGATTAAGATGTATCCTGTAAAATCATTATGTATTTTTTTTCTTATTCTGATCAAGTAGTTCCATGCAGTTCGATTTCGTATTATATTGATTCACATGCATTAAATTTTGAGATTCTTTGAAAAAATAAAGAAATGCATTATTTATTGATTGTTACCTATTTGCTGCGTTGCGGAAAAATAGATACTCCTATAGAAATCTAACAGACTAGTTTTTTATTTCGAAGCTATTAGTTACTACAAGATTGCACGTAATCGTCTAGAATAAATTTCACATCTTATCAATACATCCGTTTTAATTTGTTATTACTCCTCATAAGAAAGGTTTTCGTATATTGTGTAATTCAGGAAAATTCCTAATAAGACGTACATATGAAAGTTGTCTATCTCACTGCGTACACTCGTGTTCACAAAACAAAACTGGTGCGTACACCGGAACGAAATTAAGTCTAAAACGGGAATTCGGCAAACTCATTTGAGTTCGAAAACTTGAGAAGAACACAATTACCTTGATAGCAATTATTTCAACTGGTGGGAACTCAGCGCTCCTTCTTAATTGCATTTACTCATACAAATTTAAATAACCCTGTTGGCAAAAATGAATGGAAGGTACAAACTTTGGTTCAAACGTAATATGATCAACAAATAGAATATTTACATTATCTATATGCCCATGGTCGAGAGTTTGGTCCAATAGACAATTAACAGTATCCATATGCCCGTTGTTGATAAGTTAGTCCATTTATTAACTCAGAGCTAGGCCACTAAACACGCCATGGACTAACACTGTAAAATTATAGTGTTTTTAAATTTTAAATGAGGCAGAAATTACATTTGTATATCGCACCTTTTTGATTTGGTTGCCTATTAAAATCAGTCGCTAAACGCGGGTGGTTAATTAATTATTATGATTTATAATTGACTACTTAATAATTTATGAGCGCAAAATGTTTTGGTCTCTATATAATTTCGGTTTGAAGATAAATCAAAAAATCGTTAGTGTTTGAAAACAGAGTGTCTAGAAAAACTGGTTTGCTTCTTGATACTGCATGAAATATTAGTTTCAAAACTTTTATTAGTAATTTGCATACTTAATTTACCTAAAACACATTTGCATAAACTATAATTATCCCTCTTTCTATGGCTATCTATCGATAGATATTTTACTGGAAACATAATTTCATAGGAATTAAGTCGATTGCGACTTTATAAAGCAAGTATTCTAGTTTCATTCAAAAGGCTCTATAATAATAATTAAAAAAATCAATGAAATTATTTTATTATATTAACGATATAATTCACCTTTGAACTTCTCTTTATCTCAATTATTAATGATTTTCATTCCGTTAAAAACCCGATTTTCTCATAACACCAAGAAAATACAAAACGTTTTCTTGTTCCAAGCAGGAAGTTCAAATACCTTTCATAAGGTGCAATAAGCTCCGGATAAGTGCTTGCCAAATAACAATTGCTATCCGTACAACAGACCGTTCACATTCCATACTAAGCTTACATGTAACAAAAACTGCGAGCACGATTTGAACTGAGATAGACTTGTGCCCGTATCGAGTATGCGATAAAATGATAGATATTGTGTTAGAGTAATGCTTTTGAACTTTCGCAAGAAATGCAGAAAGATTATGTTAGGAAACACGATAGGCGATTTTAGTAATACTCGTAGATACTATGAGTAACATTATACGTAAATATATATATATATATACTCGTGCCTACGTAAGTCTCCAAACATTCAGCTGAATACTTCATAGTAGTAAACTCTTAAAAAAATATTCTATAGATTGGTATTAAGCTTACTATACAGCTTTGTTTTATATACATATGTTCAATTATTTAATTTTTACATTACTTTAGAACAAACACATCTTTGTCTATTTACTCTGACCATTAACGCAAAATTTTCTTAAGCAACCAGATTACACGCTTTTAAAAGTAGAAGAACCTACTAAATATATTAACCCAAGACCCAAAGTAATATTATTTCAGAAAGTAATCTCATTAAAGAAAACTTCAGAGACATGGCTCGAGTGCATCATTCAAGAGTACAGAGCCAAGTTAAATATGAGCATACCATCCAAGTTAGAACTAAGTTACTTCAAGTTTACAAGCTATCTAAAATTTTGATTTTGGGCTGGGCGTTTTGTGGCTCTAACCTATTTTATTATTTCCAAGTTTTTGTTGACCTTCATAAACGTTAAATGAGTAAGTAGTATAGGTACTTTTAGATATAAAAATAAATGTAGAATTTGATTATGTTATGTCTCTTATACTCTAGGTTTATACTCTATATTGATTGGACGATTTTCTTAAAGTTTTTTGATTTTGTTGTAAGACTTGTTTTAATTTGTATGCAAACCAAGGATTATCAGTTCAGTGTTTAGCTGATACATTAGTTAATAAACTATTTTATACCTCACATTATGTTAATCAACTAAGCTATTAACTTATATATCTACGAATCAAGTAGGTTTTCAGTTTCTCGTGTGCCTGTTATCTTTATAATGCAATATAACACTTTTCTTATCTTTATTACCTTTATTCGCATATGTTATCTAGTGTAAGCCCATCACTATATTTTAATGGACATTTTATTTGCATCGCACTAATTGCGAGACGTTTTAATGGCCATATAATGATTATTTTATTAACGATTAGATTAACTGTACTAATTAAAAGATACTTTCATATTTTTTAGTAATATTAATACCAATTAATAGTTTATTTAATTTATAAGCTATAAAATTTTATATGATGCTCTGATATTAATCGATGTATTTTGCAGGTACGCAATAAATAACTACAGGATTATTGGCATTTTTAATTTTATTTATCCATTTATATCTATAAACTACGTCGTAAAACACGATTCCTTTACTTCATTAGAAACGCCGCGTGTTCGAGCTCAAGTCTGTACATTTCTTATTTAAAATAAAATATTCAAATAATTCCAATACGACAGAGACTCAAATAAAAGGGATCCTTAAACAAAAATGAAAGAGAGGTCTATAAAAAGAGTCAAATTAAAACTGGCTCTAACGTCGGGCCCATTCAGCCGGGAATAAAAGTGTTTAATTAAGCACTGTTGTTATTGATGGGGATACCGTGGAAAAGCATTTAATCTACAACACTGTAGCCCGGTGCCATTTCTTCGGGCTTTATTTTTAATTCTACTTAATTGCGAGAGTTACGAGCTGGTTCCACAAAAGGACTTGGACTGTTTTTATAAAGCCAGTCTTAGCTCGGAAGGCCGGCGCTTATTGACAATTTTCGTCTTAATTAGATCTCCAATTACTGTGGTTGCGACAAACATCTCCGCTGATTATCTAGGGTGAAAATGCCTTGAGATGTACCTATGGGTTTGTTTTGAGTGATATCCGTACAATACATACTTATTTCTTTTTATACATAGTTTTGAGAAGATTTTGATATTTACTCAATATTCAAAGGTATCATTAAATATAAAATTTACCTTTCTAGATCAAGGGTTATATGCAACTGAACATCTATAAGCGAAATACCAGCGTTGTGTTTGCTATCAAACGCAACATACCCAGCTGAGTTGGAATCCTTTTGCTTCAGCAATAACATGCACAAATTTTATGCCCTATTTTGTAAGTTTTAATTGTAAACATTTTGTATTGTGTATGTTTTTGTTGCTGTAAATAAACACTTTTATTGTTAATATTATTATTAAATATAATTGAACTTTCCATTGACCTTCTGTCAATACAGATGATATACATATATCTTATATACATATGATCGAATAAGCACGCTGGTTACTCTTAGAGACTACTGAGTAAGTCCTTCCAATAGTATAGCAACTAAGTACTACTAGCACTCATATGTGATTACCTAACTTACTCTAACGGGGTCCTTAAAAGACAAAAGCTGGTATTTAGCCACCAAGGCAAGGCCAGACGTTTACTCCGGGACAATAGTCGAGGAAGAATGTAATTGAAATGTCAGACTGAATTTGTAACTTCGTTTTAAGCAGAAGGAAAACACGGTGCAGAAGTTCCACTACTTATCGGTTTTGAATATCTAGTTTGACAGATGATTGATTCTATTAGTATATACTGAAGTATTATGGTAGTATATACTGAAACAGCTGTTAACAACTGAAGTCCCAGATCAGTAGTAATCTTGTTCACTAATTGATGAGTGTTTCGGCCTTAAAACGTATCTTGCAACTAAGCCTAAGTGACCTTTTGTCTCTTCATAAGGCTTAGCTAAAATTATAACAAAATCATTGACGAGTAAAATTATTTATATTTCGTTTAGGAATATTGTACCTCGGATACTATTTTTTCACATGGAAGTGACTTATTCTTAATAGCTTTATAGCTTTTCACCCCGAGCTAATAACTTGTATCTTACGACGCACCAGTCGAAAAATTGCATTCGATTTATGGTCTAGACCAAATTTTCGTTACAAGAAGACTATCAAATATCAATAGAACTGCACTTATTCGAAGTGAACCCACTGAGACCTTAATGCTCAATGTTCAAAGGTTGTTTGTTACCCCGAAGTCGCTGTTTGTTAAGACACTGCAACTCTGACATTGTTTATTCAATTTGGTTGCTTAATTGTAATTGTTAGAGATTTCGCAGACCATTTCATGTATCTCTTTACGGGATTACAATTCTTAATTGCTCTTTTATGTACTCACATTATCTTCATGAATTATGGGACTAGGTTATATGTAAGTCTTTGTTAATTTGACACGTTTTTGTTCCCTGTGAAGCCATCTTCTTGATCATCTCCTTCATATAATTATTAATGCCTATTGCTTTATAAGGAAATTATTTGTTTTTTTTTTATGGGATAGAATATGGAACCCAATTTTTTGGGATACAGTTAACACATTATCACTGATATACATACATCATGGTATACTTACGTTCATGAAGTATGATGTATCATTGTAACTTATATATAAGGAAAGTTACTAAACTTAAAATCCCCTAAAAATACTTTTCTACGAACAAATGCAGTCATTTTGCATGCACTCGTTTAAATATCGGATTTACTAGCGTAAGAACATTTACGTTCAATCTTAAAAATTAACGCAGACACCTTAATCTTTTACTTTACGATTTAAAGCGAGGAAAACAACACCGAACAAATGTGTGTCAATAAAATTAAACAAAACATTCTGGAATAACTACAGATGGCAGTAAAATGCAACCTGAAACTAATTATTCCTACAGTTTAATTGTTATTTTCGTACGGTCGACACGGCAATTGGAAATGTTTTTCCTTTAGTTGCACACAAGATGCCGTTTTTATTGTTCAATTGAGTTTTTTATGGTATTTGTGTGTGTTCCCACTGCCAGGCTGCGGTACGAACGCTTCGCTTTAAAACTCGCGCTGTATTCGACATCAATGGACACCGATGCTATAGAATAGATGGGTTTTAAATAAGTGATATGAGATAATGGACAGCCTTAGTTAAATTACTAAACACTGAAGAAAGCACTACTCGGGTGAATCGCATCTTTAATCATAAAGATTCAAAGTTAGTGAATATATAAATAAATGTATCCAAAGTTGATGATAATAATTTAATTACATACTAGTAATTTCAATTAAACCCTTCACATTGGATGCCATCCACTTTTAAGATTTAGAGTCGACGTAATTACGACAACCTCTTAAATAAATCGCACTTTTAAAATTAACGTTTCTCTATTTTTATTACCGAAGCAGTACCCGCTTCTTCAATCATAGCACATAAACAATGGATAAATTGATTGAATGAAAATTATGTAACAAACCAAGAATACACCTCGAGTAGAATACATTTATGTCCAATAAGGCACATCTAACCGTGTAACTCCATGCCCCAGGACTGCGGCGGTAGTTGGATCGTTCCAACGTTAATTTTGTAATTAAGGGAACAATTAAATCGATTGTTTAATTCGCTTTGCGGTCGCTGCAGCCTGTGGGGACCCGATTATTGTTGTGCATCAATCTTTTCCAGCACCAATTTGTTTGGGGCCTATATTTAAGGAGGTAACGGCTTTTGGCGAGGCGAATAATTAATTGAATTATACACAGCATATGAAAAAAAAGGAATTGATGTGTTTTCAGTTTCTAGAAGTTTAAGAAACTCATATTTTTATATTTCTACCAATATCATCACAGTAAATAAAAACACACTAGTACGTAATCGTATTTAAGTACTTTCGTGTACGAGCACAAGTTATTAAGCGCTTATTAAAAGTGCTTTACTTTCAATTATAGATATATCACAATGAAAATAAATACTTTTGCCCGTCCTTAGATTTATATTTCTAAAGCTATGAGTTATGAATAAGAACGCAGTGCACATCCAACGCACTCCTTCCCTATAAATTTAAGCCGATGTTATATTAAACTTCGTATTTTGTCATTCATGAACAAATTCAATAAGCGTCAGTAGCGCTTAGGTGCAAGTCGCCGTTTATCTTTCACCCAGGAGAGGCATGCGCCAAATGCATAGAGCACACGTGTTTTGCGAATAAGGCGGTGTAGCGTTGCACAATGACAATAATTTAACGTCAGCCACTATGCATTGAGACCGCGTAACAATTTAAAGCCCAGCAATAAGGGAGTGCGCATTGTCTACCACTAAGTCTCGTCTTACCCGCATTTAGCTCGGCTGCTTTATGCGGGGATTATTCTAGTTTAGATCGTCTTTCTCCGGAATGTGTTAGGCTATTGAATGGGCTAGACCTCACACTAGATTGGAAGAGGAGACGCCTTTTGTTGCGAACTAAGGCTCATGTCATATGTTAATTTATTCAAGAATACATTGTATTGCTGTATTTGCGTCTATGGTCGTCTATGCATTGGATAATGTTCTAAATATTGGTTTATTGAAATATTTTAACGTATCATTATCCAAATTGATATTAAATCAACACACTTAGGAAATTCCTACCCAGTTACTTAACTAGGAACATGGTAATCACGAAGTTGTATCAGCGGCAGCGATCGCACCTTCAATAATCACCTTATTTAGATAAAACCTGCGGCAAAAGTTGGACAGCCAGCAAAGCGAAAAAGTTCTAAGATAGTCATTAGGGCTGGTGGTAATGGCGGCCCATTGAATGCGCGGGAATCCACAATTTCGCCATAACTTTACACGTATCGGATCTCCTTAAGGATATGCCAACAAATTGACTATAATTTGCTTTTTTATTCTCACGAACGCGCGTGAGCAAGATCTGAATAGATCACATGGTGAGTTTAAATCGGATTGGGTTTATTGCCTCCTCGCCACGGTACTCTCACGCGTTCACGGCGCAGGAAAATTGCTTATTTGAACTCGGCTTGCGATGTTTCCGTATGTCGGGTACTCTGTTGCTTTCAAATGTTTGATCACAAAAGACACCGTATTTTTGCTTAAGAAGTATTACTTGAAAATAGAATAGGAAATATTAGTAGTCGTGAAAGTAGCTCACTTAAAATACCTAGAGCATTAAACGAAAATGTAATAAATATATTAGAAACATAAATTATTTCCTTTATATTTATGCAGTATTACTCTACATATTTCAATGATGATTTCAATGAATCACTCTTTTAAAGCCAAAGAAAAAGCATTATCACCCACATTTAAATATAGAAACATAATGAACATAATTTAAGTAGCATTAAAGTAAACAAAGTAGACATGAGTAACAATGGGTGTTCTTCAAAGTTGACAGGCCTTGAGGCTATGTTAAATAAAACGCTATGATAATCTCAACCCTAATTAGTAGCTCTTTTGATTATAGTTAAAAAACAGAACGTTAACTTTTGACTTTGAGTAATTGGCTACACGATATGCTTCTTTAGATATTTAAGTGTAGCTAATAACTATACAAATTAAAATTCTTTTACTGTAGTTTGAGCTAATTACACGTATTTCATTTGATCTTATATTCTTAAACCAAACTATGAAACTAGAGTATTTATACATTACTGCTACGATTAAGCAATAGAATAACTTATTGACAATACCTCAAGTGATAAACTTGACATAATATAATTGTCACTGTGGCTTAGAGGTTTCATATCACAATGTAGATTATATATGGAATTGTAGTGAAAGTACATATATAATTAACAACCATGGCGTATTACGCAACGGCTCTTCTAAAGTTTTAATTACAAAGGTTGTTAGCAATAACAGTCTACGGTCGGATAAGCACCGAGTTCTTGGTGGCTTTTCAAAGCATGTCTCAGTTCTTCCTGATAATTTCTCCAGACGGAAATTAAACGCTGTGTCGAGGCGAGAGGACGGAAAATACCGAGTGTCAACTCTTTAACTCCAGCCACGGTTTCTTTTGATGAATTTCTCTATGACGCCGCAATCTCCCAATCTACAAGGAGGTTAAACGTTAATCCTTTTGCGTCGGGTCCTAACCCTTTTAATGAAACTTCTATTTGAGTACGAAATGAAATTACAGTTTATAAATGACTGTGCACTATCATTAAACGCCATGAGTTACAAAGACAAATGTGTATTTAAATGCGCGTGCAAAAGTTAATTTGTATCAGTACTTATTTGTTGTGAGCTCTACTTCGCAGTTCCAATAATAAAAGTCCATTAATTACGGCGTCTAACGAGGTGTTCGGACAAAATAGTTTGATTCTCTCTTTGAACTCTTTGAACCGAGTTAAGCTCAACTAAATATCGCAAACTCTGTACTCATTTAATTCTCTTATAAATCATTCATTGTCAATTTAAAACACAATAGCTCAGTAGCCACTTTTCTACTCATGAAGCGATTCATCATTGTTAGAAACAAACTATGAACAGTTATGATACGAGTAACAAATTGGCTTTTAATACGCGCTTGAATAATTGCTACCGTCACTACGTGTGCCGTCTATAATAAAGAACTCCTAAACACAATGCAGTGGGGTTTTGCTCCTTTGGTTTCATGCATCTCAGATTTCCTACAAGCACGCCGTTCATACGGTAGAAAGCATTTACGACCGCGGTCAAGGGTGATATTCGAGAAACATCGCGAAGCCACGTTATAATGACTGTTTTGTACAGTCCAAGACAAAATCAATTATGAGATGTACAATACACAGTTACAAGATGACTGGGACTCGAATATATAAGCGGCTGCTATTATATAAATCTCAAATAGTTTATTATTAAACGAGTCAATATCGTGATAATTTATTTAATCGGAGGACGATCAGCTAGTGTGATTATAGGTAATTTTTGTTTCTGTACTTTGCACTGTTTTCATATTAGCCGATGATAAGCTTCAAAGCTTATTTTGGTTAATTTAAATAATGTATTGAATCCGATTTATTTACTATTATATTCAACAGAACTAGATCATACAGCTATTTTCTGAATTTTATGTTATCCAGTGTATGAATATGTATTCGTTAGTTATTTGACCGCTCATGTTTAATACTACTTGCAGCATTTTAAAACTTCAAATCTCTAAGACAGTGGACAACTTTAAGCTAGACTTTGCAAGTCATGGAGAAATTTCGCAATGCACTTAACTTGAGAGAGACTAATTCAATTAGCTTATGACCAAGATCGACTTATTTATGAACAACGATTTTCATTGACTGTCTTTTTTTATATTATGTTTGTTTGAAGCACTAAATCATATTCTAAATAAAGTTAATGATACAAAAGTTAATTTTGAACATGAAATCGTGAATATAGTAGGATTATGATCTTACAAAATCAATTTAGCAAATAGTTATAATCCAGTAATACTACATAGAGTACATTTTTTCATTAATTTCCTTTCCATAAAATTTAAATCCAAACCTTACAACCTTTTCGCGCAGCAAAGTTGTGTGTTTCGCAATCACATTGCTAATTCATAAGTACCCATCTTAGAAGCTTATTACTATACGAAGCAAATTATATTATACGAGAACTTAATTAAAATAATCATTGTTATTCATTCACAAATAATTAGTCTCACTGCCAGATAGCCCATAATGAGCCGTGAATAAACTAGATTCATTGTGATTCAGACCGTAACAAAATCAGCTTTTCTTGGCCGCCCCTGAGATATCATTATCAATTTGGCAAGGTATCAAGTTATTAATCTTGTATTCTTTTTATTGATTAAAGTTGAGGTATGACTATAAACATAACTACCAAAATACAGGTACAGCTTTACATATATATTACTTATTGTATGTCTCAATATCAATATAGAAAAATGGTATTGGGTATGTCAACATTCTACAAAAAATTAAGTATGAAAAACTTGCTATTTAGTCAACAGATTTGCGTATAATGTAACTTTTAAGGTTAATAATTATTTACACTGCATTTCTATAGAGTTTTTTCGCGTAATTATTATAAACTTACTTAATAATATATGTTAATAAACACCAAACAACGAAATAACAAAAATACAGTGTAAATATGAACCTTTAAACTACTATACCGTTACATGTCTCGCGAAACCTCCCAGTCAGCGAACACCTTTAAATCGCTAATTCCAACAGATTCACACTCGAAGTTTGGACGAAAAAGTCCAAAAAACATTGATCATGTTTCCATTGGAGGCCGATGCAATGGATGACAAGGCTGCTTCGTGATTAATCGTCCCCGCGATTGAAGTAGTAGCCCCCCACTGGCAAACGGAATGGAATATTGTGGACTGCACCGGCCTATTCCAAGGCCTATTGGAATTAATAGTCGTGTTGGGAGCCAACCGAAACTCATTTATGCTGTAACTAGGCAACGAGATGTGTTGGGGATTATTCGTTTAGTTTTGCCGCTGATAGTGTTTTGTCTAGACTGGAAGATTATATTGGTTTTATCTTAAGTTTCGTGATAGAAAAATCATATTTACGGAGTGTTACAGGGATAAATAGATGGGGCAAGTAGGCATAATGTACAATTTCTCTGTTTCTTTTTATGTGTCAATGAACTGTGTATGCAATAAAGAATAAAGAAATAAATACTTGTAGTTATGAATAATATTGATATACATTTTCAAATTAAGTTCAAATTGAAACCTTATAATTCGTTGTGTTCAATAATTTAATCTTCTTACATCTAAAGCGGCTTTATAGATTATGACCTAAATCATTATTTTGTACGTTGACCAAATTGTAAGAAAAATGTCAGATACAAACAGTGAAAGTAGTTAATACTTCACAAAATGCTTATCATCATCGAAATTAATAATTACCTACTTTCGAAAGTCATTGCCAAGGTCAATACAATTTTATACTAAAAGATATTCGTGTTTTATCTGTGCTCTTGAGGTTTTTCGTCTTGTAAGCCAGGTCTGGTGATTCATAAGAACTTTAAATTAATTCAAAACTAATACCCAACGTACGTACGTTACGTAGGGGTTGGCCTAATAAGACATATGATAGTCAGATAGACTTTATATTGAAAAAGAGTATGATAGAGGCACCTATAAAATCCGAGCGTGTATGAGAAGATCTATGATGTGTTAATGAAGCGAAAGTGGTCTGTCAGGATCGGGACAAATGGGGATCCGTGAACTCTGCCTACCCCTATAGGTAATCAGGCGTGACGTGTATGTATGTATGTACTAACCTTAATACCCAACCTTAATCTTTTGTCTTAAAATATCTATCCATAGCTTATTTTTATTATTTGTTTCCCCAATCACATAAAATTATCATAATAATAGTTTTTACCTTTCAATTATTTGACAATGTACATTAATAATTGCGATATAGACTTCGGATGGGATGGTCTGTAATTCAAATTAATAGTACTTTTATTATGGCGGCCTCCTACACATATACTTTAAGAAATATACAAAAATTAATGAGATGATATGGTAATCTTACCTAAAGAAAAGCAAACCTAAAAGAGAATAAATCAGTGCAAGTTTGTATATATGAACCGTACAAACGCATCTAAATAAAGCAATACGTATCTCCAATTTCGTATTGATTAATCTTTAAAATAATAATCGCTGATTGTGTATGAGTGTCAATGAAGCTAAAGTGGCTTGTCAGGATCGGGACAGTTGGGATCCGTGATCTCGGTCTACAGGGAACCGGACACTATATTTATATATGTATTCTTTAAAAAGATAATCTAGAATAACCCTCTCCATATATCACTCCACATGGCATTGCACTAAATATTCAGAAAAACTGTAAACTAACAAATAACTGTCAAAGTGACACATCAAGGCACGCGAATGCTTAATTAAAGCAGCAGGGGATACTATAGAAATAAGAAATAGGCTATATATGCTAAATAATTGTGTCGCCTTAACAGCATGAAATGGAATAGATTACGACTCCACATCTATGCAGTAGAAGGAATCAGATTTTTAAACTTTCTTATAGCTTTCGAGCTGTTTAGTTTATTTTGCAGCAAAACTATAATTATTCACTGATGTAAAAACCTAATGGAAAGAAGAATTGGTTTAATCAAATTTTATAGGTTACAAAAATAATATGAAAAGTCATAAAAACGTCGTTTATTATAAAAGCTTCGCATCCTTTCGTACCAATAATTATGCTAATCACGGCACATCGTATTTATTACATTCAATAAAGCCGTTTCTGCAACGGCGAAACACTTATTCCTTATTCATTTCGGTCCCGTGATTTCGAATTATTGTTTACGATGCAGGTGAATCTAAATTAGTCCACTTTAACACGAACCGCTCTTTAGGGGTCCTTATTACAAAACAGGTTGAATCGGTTAATTTGTTTCTTGCCTTTTTATTTACTTTTATTGCGCCTCGTCCGCGTCCAGTCCTCCACTAAACGAGGTGGAACTAAATAGCTGATTTCATATCGATTCGTTGCTCAGTAATGCTCACCCTTGATCTTCACCTGCCTTTGTGCTACAAACGAGCTCTATGAAAAACTTTATTAGCTGTTATAACTCTTCTAAGTAATCGATCGGTTCACTAAAAAATATTCGCCATAAAAACTCGCTTACAGGTGTAGCTTAAGTAGGTGCTTCTTTATAAAACTGACAGTTATCTGCGATCATCTACAAAGATATCCATTTTCCTCAGTCGATACAACAAAGTGGGCCATCATAAGGTTTTACGAAAATAAAAAAGAATAATATGATCTTTGGTAAGTTAATATAGTCTAGACAAAATTGATAGAACGCCGCCGGTATTGGGGAATTAATCGAAGTATTTGTTTACTCGAACAGAAAGTATTCATATCAAGCCTCGCCCTGTAAAATATAATACATAACATAAATAATATTTATGATTTGAGTACGATAGCACTGATATACTAAACGGATTTCTAGTTTTTCGGATTTTGGATGATTAAACAAAATGCGATGAAAAACAAAAAAATCCTAAACAGATATCTATCACGTTTCTTACCCTTTTAGGCTATGAGATGTTGAAGTGACCACTATCGTCATTTAAGTGATGTTTATTTGATAATTCAAAGCCAACATTACAAAAGATAGGCCATAACCAAACAGGTAGTGTTGGTATATATAACCGTTCATGGAAGTACCTGAATTCGGTAGACAAAAAATCATAATTCATGTTTGATTTCTTATAACTTCTATTATTCTAGATCTCTTTCACTATACTTCATACATTAAAATGATCATTGTGTAAGATTAAAACATGTTTTGGTACAAAACTCGCACATTCAATTAATCAAATCCACTGATTAAGTCATAGAGAAGTAGCGTCGTAATGAATTAATTTCAATCACAATACAAAAGTATTCAATTATATTTATCGTAGCTGCGCCGCACGGAGTATGTTACTTTCTCCCGATTCAATAGAAACAGTAGGTATGTACTTGTGTTAGTACAAACATCTGTCCAATTAAAAACATTTCCTCTCACGATCTGGTTCTCTCTGAGTTTTCTCTCGGCGCACCTAGCGAGCGATCATGCTTCTAAAGTGTTATCATAATAATCGACCATTGATGTATGGGCTACTGTCTGAATATGATTTATAATGGTCTTCCGTGTAGGACATTATTCTTTGTGATGATTTCCAATCGTATGCTTCTCGACGCTTCGTTATTACGGGTTACCTATCTGTCAATGATCGAGCACAAATTTGGTTGTGGCGTGTAGAACTCATTTGTTTAGTACGCTCATATTATGAGAAAATTTTACGGTCTGCTAAGAGAGAAATGAGACTCATGAACCTATTCCGGTATAAAGTGTTTGAGATAAATGGACTCGAATTTTACAAGCTATAACCGTACTTTTTTTTAAAGCGTTACTGAGCTAGACAATGAGTCTTTAGTTAATACTTTGTGTAGCTACAACACTGGAGTGAATAGAAAATAACTATGGCTACAGGGGAACTATTAGTTCGACTCAGTCTTACATTTCTTTTTATGTGGAATTGAATCCTGGCCAAGGAGTGGTTAGTTGGATTGGATGCTTACAAAATGCACCACAGTAGGTGATCGTATAGGTTGAGAAAAACACTTATATTTTATGTCAGATAAAAAACTGTGCAAAATAGGATTGGAGATAAAAGGACAAAACCTTATCATATCGCACTTGTGGTTACTTAAGATTCATTGTCCATAAGAATCACAGCTTCGACGTCTAAAATACATATCCGCACACATTCACTAACATTTCAATCTCACCCAACATTTCAAATAATATATAACCTATCAACATCCCATTGACATGTAACACAATCATCGGGCGAAACTCTCACAATCATATGTAAACAAATTGTCCGACCACTATTCCCCAGGCTACGCTATCAGTAATTCACGCAACATTATCAATCACTCGATGATTGATGGAATACCTCCGCAGTAGCTGGAGCCTGTCTCTTATTTATTTAATTAAGACTTCGTTCTATTTCCTACACCAGTGATCATGTAATGCTAAGCAGCTACTAGATTTCAGATCTTATCGTAACCAGTTCGGAGACCTAACGCTTCGAATTGGAATCAGATGAAATTAGTGCAAATTATAGTTACTGTAACACGTTATTAGAGCGTTGACTTGTGTTTTAGTTAAGCTATATTTATATGTAAACGTGTAATGTTAAAATTGTTTTGAAAGTTATGTGTAATATGTACGTATATTATGAGTGATGTGAATTTAAATTTATTTATTCTACTTCACTTAATAAATAAGAGATTTAGAAAAAAATGCAGCAATCCTATGTCAATTTATGGTCAATTATCCTATTCTTCTAGCATCTTATATAGAATAATACAACATAACTAGTAATAACCTCTGTTGATATTGTCATATGACGACTAGTAGCATACATTTAATTAAAAAATAATGTAGTGGTTCTAGAATTTGCAGAAGTATTTTCTTATTACATTCCAAAGATGGCGTACTAAATTTTTGTCACGGTTTCCTCTTTGAAGTCATTGTACTTCGATAATGGAGACGAATCACATCAAACTGTCAGCAATAGATCGATTTACTATTTGTGTTGGGTACAATTCCTAATAAGTTTACAGTAATTCGTTTTATTCAATTTATATAGATAACGCTACTCTGTTCACGACAGTTTGATAACAATTAATTGAATGAATATACCTAGTAATTGTACAATTCTATGTTTTATTTTTAATAATAGTCATGGAGTAAATAACCAAAATTTTATCTTTTTTGCCAACTACGTTATGCGTTATTATATCTATGTATGAAGTTATCATACCTTTTATTAATCCGTAAAGATCGCGAAAAAACGGTATTATTTATGTACGTATTACTTTCCAAGCATTACTGCATAAATTGAATCGCAGATTTACAAACACTGATCTTCAGCACAATCACGAGAAGGTCGGTCATTCCTCTGCCAATAACTTCGAATAAAATCCTTACCTACGTGTAAATTTATTCTTAGTTAAAGCAAAATATTTCTCATAAATCTTTCGATACGAATGAATATTTATCGCAACTCACAGTAAGCTCTCACTATCTTATTTATATTCGACTCGCTTCAAGTTTTGCTTCGAAGGGCTTATGAGGAGAAGAAATTTTCAATTTCGCAGGTTCATTGTCCCTCAAACCATCAGCTGATCCTCAAACGCGCGGGGAATAATATTTCTCTTGATATTTTGTAAGGTATTTACAAGCAATTGTCTCGTCTAGCGTCTGGGATCAAGGATTTGGTAAAGTGCTTTCAAATATTAAAGAGGTATTGGATTTTGTATTAGATTACATTGTTTACTTCAATTATCATTATTTGATTATACACCTAGACTACATCAGTTAGTAAAAATCAAATAATTTACACAGATTCGTATTGTAACAAGTAATGAGAAAGAAGCATGAGACAGAAAGGTGTGACATGTATATAACTAACTAAACTAAATGGCTACCTTTTCTTTTTTTTTGTAGGAGGAGACTATGAAACTAGGTGTCAATTGAATCTATTAGGTAAAAACATAAGAACCCTAATAGAAACGCTAAAAGTTACCAAGGAGAATACCACAGACAAATTACCCCCACCACCTTCCAGCAACAATCCTTTGCCATTGAGCAACAGACCATTAAATGGCTTCAAACTTGAAACAGTGAACCGTTTGGCTTCTGCTCTCGAGTCCGATATTAATACTTTCCCCATATGCGGCGAAACTTCGTCACGTTACGTGCAAGCAGGCCCAATCAACTTGCCTGTGTACTAGTTACAGCCACCTACGATTAACTTCCATTCTAATTACAGTTTAACCGAAGACTCGGCAAACGTTCTTGATATTATGAACATGAGTGTACTTATGTGGTGAATATTAACTTCTAATATCTCGAGGACTCAGTTTGTTTGAGTTTTGCTGTATTGGAGCGTGCGCTACTATATTAGAGCTAGGTGTGTCTCAACTATTTAATACTTGAGCAATTAATGCCACAATATCTCGTACTAAACAGTTTCTATTAAATAGGTATATATAGAATACTAAATAATTTCCCTTCTAAATAAAATAACAAATAACGATCCAATGGTTATAACTGTCACCAATATTCCATATCAAATCAATGCTGTCACAGTTCATTTTAAAACTGACTATCGATATTTGGACTGTAAGGTTCTCTCCAATATAAAAGCCATTAAACGAAATTAGTATATGGTTTATAAGAATGCATTAAAAAGGGTTTATATTTGCATACCTTCGCACAATATAAAAGTATAATTTCACGGAACACGATGACTAACCATAAGCCAGTAGTCGCCAACCATCAGACTAAAGACTCCAACATCATTATTCGTCCTATAACACAAAAGCTACAGATTCCTAAAAGATAAACACACAAAAGTATTCCGCTCTGTTCCTTATTTTAAACTAGCTAATCCTCTTCCTTATTCCTGAACCTTTGTAATCTCGTAACGCTAATTGAATCGCCACAAGTGGTGAATTATCTCAACATTCTTTGCCAGCCACTTCTCGTTCGCTAGATTGGTTTCCTCTCTTTGCTTATTGTTAATCTTATCAAGTATTTGCTCGAAAAGAATGTTCTGCGAATTAAACGTAAAGATTAGCTTTTAGAATTAATCTGATAGGAGCCGGAGTGTATTGGTTTCTAGTCTAAGAAGAAGTTTGTGGGCTTTGTTTTGAATTATATAGTACGTACAGTGTCTTTATAATTATAATCATTATAACTATGTATGTATATACTGTAGAGAAAGAACTAATTTTAATATTTTAATTATTTCATTAAAATGACGCAAAATACCTACAGGCCCTATCATATTAATCATCTATAGACACTAAGAAAAATGTATTTAATGCCGTCAGTATACTTTTTTCACGAAAAGTGAGCCAAGTTTTAAAGACGCCTGACTCCATCTGTCGTCAGCATCTCTGCGATAACAGAAGCGATAATGATTTAAAAGCAGGCTGTTTATTTTGCGAAAAAGGCTACATGCTCACCGAATTAATTGGCACAAAAGGAGAGAAATCGTTAAAAAGACCTTCTGATAGAAGCAGTGTAGTTTTTTTGGAAATCCAAAGGAGGTTTTTTACCAACCCCGAGCTAAGCTTGAGATTTTATCTCAGCCTTTTTTTACAGAAGGTCAGGACAGAAAATATATGGAGTCGTATCCTGATCACTTTTGATTTTGACATACATCTTTGATTATTCATAATAAAGGTTAAAATAGAGTATTTATTTTAAATGCATCTATGTGTGTCTTTTTGAAAAGTATTAATAAATTATATATGAACAATGACATGATATAATGGCACTATCTAACAATTGAAATAATACTTATACTAATCAATAGCCAATAATATATATACATAAAAAATTGATCCCGTGCTAGTTTTGGACATAAATAGATTGCTAAATAGCTACCTTTCTTCATAAATTTGCAGAGAAGCCGAAAATACATTTAAAATAACTTTTAATTACTCATCCCTACATTACAAAAATGTCAAGTAAAATCAAATATTTAATACTCATATTTACTCCTACATTCTCAATATCATCCTTTGCTTTATTAATCCTTATAGTTATTTTTTATTTAGCTTTACGAACAACTCGCTGAGCTACCTGAGAATGGGTTCCTAGCCGCGTGAAATATTGCGGACCAACCTCTGTCACCCATCACATAAAAAGCACGTTATTGTTAGGAAATAAAAAACTTTCCTTCGGCATGAGAAAAAGGCTACTTAATTGCTTCGATTAGATTTCAAGGATATTAATTATGAGATTCACGCGTTTGTCAAGCTTCATATTTTGTGATTTTATACGCTTGCCCTTTGAAAGAATTCGGTGTTTATACAGATTCCTTTAAACCGTTTATGGGTTGAAAAGTTGGGGAATTATTATTTATAGCTCACCACAAATGTCAACATAAAGGTGTGAAGATAAATATTGGCTAAGAAGGAAGCATTTTGTTATTTCTTCGTGGTGGGAAGTTTGCTTTAGCTTAATCCTATCTTTGTTTGCACATAAAATCAATTTCACCGTTTTATCAACTTGATTGATGGACTGAGTTCCTTTGTCGTACCTAGGCTAATATTTCAATATTAATTAGATTTAAGCCATATAGCTTTTTATTAGTAATAGGTGATCTATCTGTATGTAATGTTATCATGATTTGTATAGAACCGTAAAAATTATACATAAGATTGCTTCGAGGAAATATAATACAAAAAATCTTTATAGCGTGCATGTTTAATCGATTCAATAATAGTTTCATTAATTCTAGGTTTCATCAAAATTGACAAAACGATGCTCATTCAACTTCAAATTACAATTTGTTAAATACCTACGTATTAAATATAAATTCATTAACCTCGTTAGAATCTATAAAAAGACACCCTCTCAGACGTTAAACATAATAACAAATTACAATGATCCCTTAACTAACAGAGAGTATTAAGACAATCGGAAATAATTTTAATTTACAAACAAGCTGCCACTTAAGACTTGACACGTAAAAAGGCGACAAAACGTCACACGTGTTGTGCACAAATTTTAAGTGGGGTGCTTAGTTAAATTAGCTTTTTTAGTTGAGTTTGTCTATTTATAGCCAATATAACGTAGTGTTGAAAGATGTTTTTGCGAGTTCTTAGGAACATTTCAATGATTTTATTATAATAAGCAAATTTTTTAAACTACCTATTATAATTAATCAAAATATATTTTTATGTCTGTATCTGACCGTATGACTAATATACATATACTTTTCATCTGTATTTCGTTTAATTAAATTCTAACATTTTAGGCTCATTGAAATATTTTAACCAGAAACGAAATACGTGCCAAAACAATATTATCAGCTACTCAACAATCCCAATTGGTAGAAATCAGAAGGGACAGAAAAAGTAAACGGATGTCATCAAAGCATCTGTCCTTTCATAGTCAACTTAACTAAAAGGATTAAAAAGATATCTTTACGTTAACTGACAAGCTGTGTGGTCTTTGAAGCGTGAATGCCATGTAGTTCTTTTAAATTATTTTAAGAAGATTGTTACCTTAATCCCTTAATACTTTTGTGGTAGCGGCTTTTCAATTCTGCAGTCTTAAAGGGTTCGCCTAAGCCTGCCATTTCTTTAATGCCTTTCAATTGTTTCGCCCAAAAGGTTCGGCAAGAAATATGTGAGTCATGTCAGAAATATTTGAGTTTTTGCAATAATACTCATAGTTGAATTTTCGAGAGATAATCTTGCCAGATTTTAAAACTGATAAAATTCTTTCTAGTAATTAATTTATCTAAGTAACTAAGAATTCTATTGCACATATAGCAATTCTCTGTTGAATATTTGAGTTTTAAGGACTCTTTTTTACGATAATTATAAAAATAAAAATTTACATAATATATTGCCTATTGCTGGTCAAGAATATTAATAATACACAAATAATAACATAATTATAAATACAATCCATGTATATTAAATATTTTATGAATATTATCACTAAAGTAAATGTATATTATTTACTCTATCTAGAATAATTGTAAATAACTAACCAAACTCATATTCTTGGCATTTCTTCTCTGCAGAATTTTGCTTTACGAAATGCCATTAGTTTAATTAGATTAATTTAATATTTTTTATTTCAATTGATTAACTGTAATGACAATTTTTCCGATGGAAATGTTTTTTTTTTTTTTTGACCTTCATTTAGTGATTTTATAATCCTCATATTGAATAAAAAGCATTTCATTTCATTTCATACATAAATGCCAATTGATTAGAAAATACTTAAATATAGCAAAAATAATAATAATTATAATGCAAAAATTAAAAAAACAACTCAAAATTTTCATCGATTAGCTATATATGTATAGTTACAAGAAAATTACATAAATATAAATGAATATCCATTACATTAACGGTTAACATGTAACTACTATTTTATTTACTCGTACTATGTTATCAATCCATATTAACGCAAACAGCTGATTTTCCATTCAAACTTTGCGGTTCCAAGTAAGCACATTCGATCTCGGAACCCGGAGGAAAAAATAATTTATTATAATAAGCTCTCGTGAACATTCGCCACCATTCGGCTCATCCAACCCCGCCCTCCCCGCGCCCCGCAGCCGCAAGTATTCACGGCTACACACTCGAGCTTTCGTAGAATCAGTTGACTCCTAGTCGCGACAGGGAGTGGCCGCGTCTCTTGGTATCAGCAATTGCCGCACGTAGTGTAGCGATCATTAGTTTGGACAGAGTATTCTTGAAAATTGGAGTATTTTAACAAATTAAACAGTTGTTTTACTAAGATTATAAAGGGTTTTACGTACCCGAAGTGTATATTCAGTGATTTTTATTTTGTGTTTCATAAAAAAATCGAACCAGTGTTGAGAGAAATAGTGATCTTCGGCATGAATACGATAATGTGATAAGTGACATCTATTTCGGAATAAATTATTTGATGGATTCTCTTCATCCGCTAAGGGGAGATAATAAAGCTACGCCGCCGGAAAAAACATGACACTAAGCCTTTTGTGTCCTGTTTTCTTTCTTCCTTGATACACAAATTGCTCCAAGATGGCTCAGCATTACGCTAAATCCAAACATCTTCTTTACGGGCAGATAGTGATCTGGTTTCTTCTGGGCTTCAACGCTGCCGACCAAACATCAGCGTCTCTGAAATACGAAGCCCCCGATGATTGCCAATGGAGGTTTCGTGAGCCGAACAAGTCTCACGATGTGTTGCTTATGTGCAAGCTTAGAACAATCAATAGTGAGTTTGACACGACCAACTTTAGTGTCATACCATCTGAACACACGACGTCTTTGAGAATAGAGTGTAATGAAGACATATTGTACAAGAGCTCTCTGGATGACAGGAGTTTTGCGCACTTGGTCAAACTACGTGAACTCGTCTTAGATAACTGCAAAATTGGGCGATGGCCACCAGGAGTACTTTCTGGGCTGAGAGATCTTCGCAACTTGACAGTCCGTACCAAAAACACGGAATGGGCAGCAATGAGCCTGGAAATTGCTGCGGAGAGTTTTGTGGCCGTACGCCAATTAGAAAAATTAGACCTTAGCTTGAACAACATTTGGTCATTTCCTGAGAAACTCTTTTGCCCGTTAACCAATTTAGTGTACTTGAACGTTTCCTCAAATCGTTTACAAGATGTGAGTGATTTGGGATTTAGAGAAAAGGCCATTCACCAGGCTTTGGTCGCCGGAGATGACCCGTTACCTTCGCCGTCAGCTGTTCCACATGCTGGGTGCTCGTTGGACTTAGAAGTATTAGATACATCTTACAACCAATTCGTTTTGATGCCAGAAAATGGTTTCATGGCATTGAGAAGACTAAAAGAACTGCATATTCACGACAACGAAATCTCTATGGTGGCAGACAGAGCATTGGCTGGTCTGAAACAGCTTCAAATTATTGATCTATCGAATAATAGAATAGTGGCATTGCCACAAGACCTGTTTAAGGACTGTAGACCAGTAATCAAAGAAATTTATCTGCAAAATAATTCGATCAGTGTTCTCTCTCCTAGTCTCTTTGCGAATCTGGACCAATTATTAGCACTGGATTTATCAAATAATCAGCTAACGAGCACTTGGATTAACGAAAATACGTTCACTGGTCTCATAAGAATGGTGCTATTGAATCTTTCAAATAACAGACTCAGCACCCTTGACCCGAAAATATTCAAAGATTTGTACACGTTACAAATTTTGAATGTACAACATAACATGTTACAAAGCATTGCCCCTGATACATTTGCACCAATGAACAACTTGCACACATTAATATTGTCCTACAATAAAATTACTCAAATCGATGCATTTGCATTGAACGGTCTGTATGTGCTCTCCTTGTTGTCGATCGATAACAACCGTTTACAAGAAATTCATCCAGATGCCTTCAGGAACACGTCTGCTCTACAAGACTTAAATGTGAATGGAAACCGTTTGAAAAAAGTGCCTGTCGCATTGAAAAACATGCGTTTGTTGAGAACTCTAGACCTAGGAGAAAATCAAATTACCAGTTTGGAGGAACCAGGTTTCGTTGGCCTACACAATGTTTATGGCTTACGATTGATCGGCAATAAAATAGAAAACATCAGCAAAGACGTGTTTTCTGACTTACCTTCATTGCAAATTTTGAATCTTGCGAGAAACAAACTGAAGCATATTGATATAAATGCTTTTGAAAACTTGAGAAACTTACAAGCTATGAGACTAGATGCCAACCAGTTAACTGACATTCAGGGATTATTTGTCAATATCCCATCGCTATTGTGGTTGAACGTATCAGATAACCAAATACAGTGGTTTGATTATGCCGTTATACCTCCTACGTTACAATGGTTGGATCTCCATAACAACAAGTTAAAAGAGTTGGGAAATAATTATCGTTTGGACAAGGAATTGCGTCTCCAAACTTTGGATGCAAGTTTTAATAAAATCAAGAAGATATCTGCTTTCTCCATTCCCAGTAGTGTCGAACTTTTGTTCTTGAACGATAATCAAATCACTCACGTAGAGCAGCAAACCTTTGTTGGAAAAACTAATTTGACTAGAGTTGATCTATATGCTAATCAGATGACGAGTATGGACTTAAACGCCCTTCTTCTGACACCCGTGGACCCTGGCAAACCGTTTCCAGAATTCTACATCGGAGGTAATCCGTTTCAGTGTGATTGTACCATGGAGTGGCTTCAACGAATAAACAAATTGGATCACTTAAGACAACACCCGAAAGTGATGGACTTAGAAAGTATTTACTGCAAATTACTCTACAACAGAGAAAGGACTTACATTCCGCTCATAGAGGCGGAATCTTCTCAGTTTCTGTGTACTTACAAAACTCATTGTTTCACGTTGTGCCAGTGTTGTGATTTTGACGCGTGTGACTGTGAAATGACGTGCCCTTCGAATTGTACGTGTTACCATGACCAGCCTTGGTCAGCGAACATTGTGGACTGTTCTGCCTCTGGGTACAGAGAAATACCTAATAGTATTCCTATGGACGCTACTGAACTCTATTTAGACGGTAATAACTTTGGTGGTTTAACAAGTCATGCTTTTATAGGACGTAAGAACTTAAAAATATTGTATGCAAATAACTCAAATATTGACGCATTGTATAATAATACGTTTAGTGGACTAAAACGCTTAACAGTGTTGCATTTAGAAGATAATAATATCAAGGAATTGCTCGGTTTTGAATTATCGCCCCTAGAAAGCCTTAGAGAGCTACATCTGCAAAACAATAAACTATACTATATCGATAACAGAACCTTCATGGAGCTCAGACATTTAGAGGTGCTACGTTTGGAGGGAAACAACATTTACGGCTTTGCTGTGTGGCAATTCACGTTGAACCCATATTTGGTAGAGATAAGCCTGTCTCATAACCCTTGGTCGTGCGATTGTCAATACATGCACAGGTTCCGAAGTTGGTTAAGAAATAATGTCGAAAAAGTTGAAGATGTAGAACAAATAACTTGTATGTTTGATAACAACACAAATGCCGTTGGCCCCTTAATGGCCGACTTTAATTCCACAATTTGCAAAAGTAATGTGGGTGGAGTTTCTTCTATAATTGAAAACCAAGTAATCAACGACTACTTACCTCTCCTTTTGGCATCCTTATGTGTATTTGCGTTTAGCTCCATTCTAATCTGTGGTGTGTTTTACTATAGACGAGAATTAAGAGTGTGGGTGTACTATCACTGTGGATTTAGAATGTGCTATAAAAGCACAGCCTTTGACGAAGAAGCAGATAAAGATCGTCTGTTCGATGCCTACATTAGTTATAGCGTGAAGGACGAGGCGTTCGTCACCCAGATGCTGGCGCCGGGCCTAGAGTCTTCCGATCCTAGTTTCCGGCTCTGCCTCCACTATCGCGATTTCAACGCCTCGGCCTACGTGGCGGACACGATAATAGAGGCCGTCGAATCGTCCAAAAGGACTATTATAGTGTTATCTAAAAACTTCATCAATAACGAATGGTGTCGTTTCGAGTTCAAGACCGCACTGCATGAGGTGCTGAAAGAGAGGCGAAAAAGACTGATAATAATATTGCTAGGGGAGCTGCCCAACCGAGATATCGATCCCGAGCTGAGGCTGTGTTTGAAAGCCAACACGTGCATCGAGTGGGGTGACAGACAGTTCTGGCAGAAGCTGCGTTTCGCGATGCCCGACCTGCGGAAGTGTCAGTACCACCGGTCTACCGTGAACATCTACGCGTCCGTGTCGCCGGTGGGGGCCGGGCGGGCGCCGGCGCCTCCCCCTCCGCCGCCGCCGGGCAAGCTGCCGCCCTTCCTGGGCGTGGGCGAGGGGCTGCCGCTGTCGCTGCACGGCCGCGAGGTGCACCCGCACCGCCTGCCGCCGCACGCGCACCTCTGGGCGTAGCGCATGCTCCAACGCAGGTAATGCTCCCGGCCCCCACACATTGCGACGCTTCAGCGTTTTAGTCCAAAACAAAGTGATAGTATTTTTAAGTTAATGTTATTTATTGTAATTATTGTTGTAATGTAACTTATTAGTTTGCTGTAATTATGTTTAATGTAGAAAATAATGCAATGCTTGCCTAAGTTGTATCTGAATACTTCTGCGATAGTAGGTTACTAATATGCCTGTTGTTGAATCGTTTACGGAATGTAGACGAAGGTATGTAAAACACGCAAAATATAGTTTTTGTACCACGATGCGAATGAGCTTAAGTATATTTAGATTCCGCTTATGTTCTTGTATAATAAATACCAAAGGTTTCATTAGAACACATGCAGAAGCATTTATAAAATTTCGTTGATCCATGTTAAAAAGGATATTCCTAATTATTGTACATAAGATAATTTAGTTAGAATTGATAAAATAATCATGTAAATAATTTATATGTAAATATTGAATCAAAATTATAAACAAGATGAAAAATACACAATATTTTAAAATTAACAACATTTTTTATTTGGCTCTCTATATTTGCAGCAATACAAAACATACACTTACTAAATAAAAATAAGTTGACTCTTACCTAACCCTACACAAAACGTGTGCTTTGAGTAAATTCTACTCTGGTAATCACGACACATCACGACAATCATCCCATGCGGGGTAGACCAAGATTCAAGTATCTAAAGTGTTTCATATTCCAGAAAGTTCAAACCGCCATAAACCAATATAAACTTGATGTTTGGTATGTCATGTCGATACACAGTTTTGAACAACTCAAAGAAAACTGGCTCTGTATGCAAACATATTGGAAATTGAAAGTCACTCTAGAAACTTCTGAGAAGTAGAATGTAACCAATAAACTAGAATTCTGTGCACTTAGTATGCTGCAAAGGAGTACCGACGAAGTTTGAATCTCAGGGCTGCTTCTTGAGTGGAAGTGGCGAAGTTACCTTATTAACTGGGAGACCTGTTCAAGGAGGAATTATTAATTAGTTTCCCAAGTATGTTATTATATACATTTTTGTACTGACCTACTTATAACTGGCAGAAAACTTGATTTCTTTGTGCTCGAGTTTCGGAATAAAATAAAAACGAAACTAAAAATATTTTAACTATTTTCAAGATGATTTACAAGTATTATTTTACTAACATGTAACGTATTAGATATACTTTTTGTTCCTGCATCTAATTTGATGCAACTGTAAACTTGATACGTTAACATACAGAACAATTCTTTAAACTTAACACCGTGGAACTGAATGGTCATTTGATAATGCTGAGCCACTAATCTGAAGATGTCACACGTTCAAAAATATCGCCTTTCATCGACTGTGGTATTGAGTGCATGTAACTTGATATGAGTTCTAGCTTCCTTTATATCTCGTCGATTGATATATTCTGCACACAATTAATTTATAAAACCATCACTTGCATGGATTATTTCAAATTATTAGAGTTGTTTCTTTTAGTTTTTTTACTTTGCTTGGAATGGCATAAACAGTACACCATTTCTATATTGTATTTAGATTTTCAAATTACTTATTGTAACTATTGTAGATAACTTGATGTTTTCATATACTATTATGGTATAAATAACTTGTAACTGATTTTTAATGTTGTACGTGTCGCTTCTAAATTCGAAACGTTTCACAGAAAACTCCGTGGGGTGTGTTCGTTAAATCAATAAATAAGGCGTCGTTAAATTTACGTTTGACTTCATGATTTCTTAGGCTGACTGTCGTAAATTTTACACAGAAATTCTTTTACAAATCCAAACACTTTCACTGTATACACGTTTTGGTAATATAGTTCAAGTTCAATACTCTTCGTGTATAGTATATTATTATAAGTTGGGTACACAGATACTTATCTCTGTATTTGCGTTAATTTGTTTAGGTTTAGGTAGAGATTGATTCTTTTAGAAACCTAGGCAAAAAGACAACTAAAATTTGTAGTAATATACCATGTATTTTGTATTTTTATTAGATTTCATTCCAAAACCAGACTAATTTCTGCGCGTACTTTAGAAATACTGTTAAAATATAAAATTATGTCTATCAAAACATAATTTTATATTTTAACAGTATTTATCGAACAATTATCTCACCCTAATACAATCTACAACGCCATGTCACCTACATAACTAGGCCCATCCACTCCGATAACCAAAAGACAGTGGTTTTGAGCGCACCAAGTGCCAATAATTGACTATCAAAGTTGATATATAGCTTTGGCAGGGTCTCTCCTGACGGCCTCTAGTTAGATGAGTTATTGCGAGGTTCCTCCCACAGGGAATGCCAGCCGAGCCCTTTCAAAACAATCTGATTGTGTGGCTGAATATCATAATCCTATTGCGATAAGTCACTTATTTGGCTCACATTTTGTCTAGCATCTATAACTGCAGCGTGTGAATAGTGTAAGGATGTCAATAGAGCGTAAGTGGTTTTTAAGAATCGAGACAAGTGGGGATCCGTGATCTCTGCCTATAATTCTCTATGGAAACTGCCCTGATATCAATTTTCAATATATCAAAGGTTGACTGAAATTTAATAGGGATATTATAACATCGAATATACGTACATCAATGAAGCGGAAGTGATTTTCCAGGATAATAGAGAGATCTGTGATATTTATATAGGGAAAGGTTGCGAAGCGTATATTAATATAACCAAAAAACTGACTCGATTTAAACTAGCTTACATCAACAAACAGTTAACCTATGTCTTTTCTCTGATAGGTTATAGTTTTACTTGAAGCCAGGACCCATGGTCCGTAAGCAAACCAGTAACAAGTACCCGGGTTCATTAATTCAACAGCCGAATAAGGTTCCAATAATTTAATAGCCACGGAGTATACAAACTTTTTACTTTAAATTACTTTCCTTGTCCGAAGTATGGCTCGGTTATAACACTCATATATTTTCTTAGTGAAATAAAAGTGTTGGTCGGTCTCCCACACAGAAAATGTTCTCGCTCATTAAATTTTGATCACACCGCCATAATTTACAATGATTCCGCTTAGAAAGGTTATGAAATTTTAATCAAAGTTCGAGCGCTTTGAAAATCGGTGGCGAAACGACTCGTGTTTAATGAGATCACAAATTCAGATACTTTTGTTTTTCATAATTAGTTGCTCGTGAGTAAATGATTTGCTAATACGACAAAATTAGTTCCTTTCATTATTTTACTATATAGTTACACACTGATAAAATTGAAATCCCTAAACGGTACCTTTAGGCCTATTGTGCAATTTGTCTGACTCTGTAAATGTATTGTGTGTACAATAAAGAATAAATGAATTAAATTATTAATGATTAGTTTATGGTCAACAATAGTTTCGGCAGATTATTTATGCAGGTTACCTAGTTTTGTACGTATTCTATATCATAATAAATCCTTTTTAAAATAGCAAAATATTCTGTAACATACGTTTGAGTCACATAAGACTTGAACTTGGTTCATTGCCCTTATATATCCTAAATCATAGTATTACGAGCAAAAACTGTATCTATTTGTGATGTGACGACATATGCTGTATCATTAAGCTACACTCACGCCACCAGCGCAGTTGAAAAACTATCGGTAACGGACAGTGTACCATTAATTACACTTTTTCTTTCGTCACTAATTTGTGGGATTTACGACCTTCTAAAACGGTATAGTTTCCGGCGACACATCATGTAAATTGTTAATTATTGTCCCCTGCTTCCTAGTGTCCTCCTTTCTTAAGATCTTAAAATAAATCGTTTAATCTTACCTTTTAAGAATCATAATAAAACTTATAAGCATACTCGTTAATTTAAATGAGATGAGAAAATTTTATTAATCTAAAAGATTAAAGAAATTAAAAACTTTTTAAATTATACACATTTGCATTTATACAATCAAATTGGCCAAAGGTATAATAATAATTTTATGGCATTTACTGAAATTTACCTTTTCTTCTATTTAGTAAAAATAAGCCGCTTTCATTTCTTTAACTTTAAAGTTCATTCAAATTCCTGAACGTGTCAAATAACGTTTCTCGTAACGTGAAATAATAGCTGAGAGCCGTCGCCTGAGGTCAAATTTAATTATCATACCCCCGATGAGTGTCCCTGCTCGTATCGGAAACCATTAGTGATACAAAAATCATGTAAGACTTATACGTATACATTATCACATTCCTGATCGTGTAAGTAGAGAAAAAGGAATTATATGATTGCTTTTAGGGATTTAATTGGTTTTATAAACTAAAATTTATAACATACTTTCGGTTTTCATTTTATACTTACGTTCTTAGGGAAATGAAACCAATCAATGCTTCATATTACTCGTAGTACATACACAGTCATATAATAAATCAAATTATCATAACTGTAGTCTATTTCCAACGTTTAACTAAGCAACAGCATTTGCAGTAGGTATCTTCCCATGAAACTTGTTTTTCTTAGTCCTATGGGGTAGCGTAGTCATCCACTAATAGTGTCGGCTGCAATTAACTGGACTTTAAGTGCTCTACTTAGAAGTATTAATGCGAGTGTTGAAATTAGGTCGATTGAATGGTTAGCTAATGGTAGTTCACCAGAGAATTATGTCAGGATCATTTGTTATGGTAGATCCTAACTTACAAGGATATAGTGAATTTATGGTAACTGTCGTTTAAGACCTATTAAAAAAAGCTTTTAAAAGATCATTAACTGTTATAAATTGTAAAACTACTAAGAACCTCTTCTAACACGTTCTCAAACATCTTCTAAAGGCTATTAAAAACGTATTCACACGTCTTGCAATAGTATTACCATTCCTAAGAGCCTTGAATTCCAATGTGAATTGTTTTCCGAAAATTAAAGTCTCGCATCCACTTTAAAGAGTCTCCTTTTCGAATTGTCTTATTGAGTTCCGTCCGTAGAAGGCATGGTAATTAAATGAGAGGTTGTTAGACGCGGCGTGGCCTCTTCGGTACGTCGGCGGCTCAGTCCAATCTACGGGCACAAAGAAAGACAGGGGAAGCGCCGTGATCCTTTGGGACCCCGCCGTATAAGGATTAAGCATCTACACGTATTTGCTTAAAAGAATCCCGGGGAAATTGAATGTTTCCTCAACCATGTTTCAAGTAACCTCACCGCTTCTGCTTTTAATGAAGTGAATATTTAATGAAAGGATTCCAGAGGCGCGCTCGCTAATTCAGTTCGGAGCTACAAAAAATAAAGAGGCCAAAAAGGAAACCTTAACAAAAACACATTCCGCCAACACTTTTAATCCAATTTCAACGGAGCATATTTCATGTGCGAAATTAAAACTGACGCTTGCTCTCGTTCTACTAGTGCCACGCTGGCTGATCGTTACAGCTTCCATTATTAATAACAATATTAAAACAGCAACTGATATTTACAATAAAACGGGTATGTAGTTACTTGTTTAAGAAATAACGGGACAATATGTAGTTATCGGTGTTTAATAAAACTGAATTTTATTTAAGTATTATTCAATTATCAAATATAAACTTCCTTACCTTTCCTTAATTGCCTACATTAATAAATAATTTAGATTACACCGGACATTCAACTATGCTTCTATCAAAATGTCATACTGTTTAGGCCTACATCCTTGCTTTATCATCTATCCTAATAAAAAGCGTAGAGTTGAAAAATTTAATTGAGAAACTGCTGTGTGGCGCTCAAAAGTCATTCAGGAAATATTTGCCCAAAAATGTAATAAAACGGCTACAGAGTGGGGAACAATGGCCAACGATTTCACTTTCTTTGAATACAAAAGGTTTTTGGATATATTACTCTGGGAAGCTTCGAACGGGCAAACTAAATTACTGGGAGATTATTTATTATTGTGATGAAAGTTAATGAACGAGAAGTTGGTGAGTTTGGAACACGTGTAGGGCTTTATTTTAATGAGATAGAAGTACCTATTGGTCTTTATAAACTGGTAAACTGGTGTAAATAATATGTTACAATATAGAATTAGATTTCGGCAAAAATTCGGGAAAGTAATTAATAATTCTATATAATAATAATTAATATGACATCTTGTTTTTTTCGAATTGCGAAGTAGGTATATAAGTTGTAAAGTACCTACCAAAATATCTAATACCTACAAATACTAAACTAGATACTTAATTTAAACTAACAATGTAATAAAAACATTGATATGCTCAAAAAACTACTCGTAGTATTATATTACCTAAACAAAATTCATTCATGCTCTCGCCACTCCCTTGTATATTTTTTATAAGTAAACTTTTGAAAAATCTATTCTTAAAAAAATACATTTAGGATAGATTTTTTAAAGAAAGGATCAAAGAAACAGAAAACCGATGAAACAAAGCGTTTCGGACGCCCAAGTGCTCTAAACAAAGTACTATAAAAACCCAACCATAAAAACAAGGACTTTCACTTATATTTTACAACAAGCTACTCGCCATGAAATAGGATTTTGCTTTCACTTCGAACCCTATTTAGTTCCGGGAAGGGTACCCCGTACATTTATTGTTGGCACCCGTTGTTCTATAGCAGTTTTCGTCAAAAGGCTACATCATAACAGAAAGTTTTTGGGACCTCCCATTAATATTTATTAGGCCCATAGCCACTGTTTACGCATATCACTTTGTGTCGGCCGGATTTTGGTCGAAGAAAACCGCTGTTCTGCCAATTTATTAGTAACATGCAAAATCTGTTGCCCATTTTCAGTTTACTATAGTTTGTACACAAATAAGTGTACATTTAAATATAGATAAGCTCATTTAAACCTTTAAGTGTCTTTTAGGATCTAACAGAATATTTAGAGATATTTCACGTCACACAAATCAAGATTACGACGAGAAAACTCGTATTTAAATTAATGAAACATCCAGTAATTCCTTTATCACACCCTCATTCATCAGCTGATATTCGTTCCGGCATCTACGCATTGTCTCCAAAGCCTTTTACTTACAAGTACCCTTACTCATTATCTCCTTACATGCCGCAAAGTTATGTACCTGCTACATTACTCGGTATCTGGTCTCGAAGCACTTTCTTGGCTTTCGCCACATCCTGAGACCTTTGATCAGATAGGGCCTCGCACGAACTAAGAAAGCCTTATACACTTGTTTATTAACAACGCGAAGACGATTATTTACGATGCATAGCCCCGTAATAGCTTTGCTATCTCGTTTTCGCTTGACGTACACTACATGTAATGTTCTTGCTGAACGCGCATTTGTTTCTCGAAGATTTTGTAGTCTTTTGTTTGGAAACTTATCACTTTATTTCTTAAAAGTGTATTTATGTGTGTGCTGTGTGGTGCTGAAAAAAATCATCGTTAGGAAACCAATCTAACTCTCTCAATAGAAATGTCTAGCGACGAACTTAGTAAGGTGCCAATATATTTTTGCCGAAATGATTAACTTTCGTAGATTTTAACCAGTAAAATATTTATTAACGGAAAATATAGTTATTCACACCATATGAACACTCAATAACCAAAAACACTGAGAATGTATTGTAAAGGTCTATAAATTTTAGTAAAGTGGAATGAATGCCATAATTTCTAATCTATAATGTTTATCCACGGCACTTAGAGGAAATGTATGAAATGTGTTCCAACGTTAAAGCATAAGCTTGTATCACTTATACCTGACCAAAGTTTCGAAGTTATGGCCACAGAAAGTTATTTTTTCTTTGTTTTCATACAACTTTTTAATGGATTTAGAGTTGTTTTGTTATCGCGTCATTAATATGTATTACAACAAAATGAACTTAACTCAAACAATAAAAGAAGTAAAAAGTTTAATTTCAAAAGAAAACTTCTGTACTGTTTTTCTTAACTTTGTTTTATTGCTTTGATAATGTCTCGGAAAATTGTCGTAATTCAAAAAGAAATTTCAAGTCCTTGAAACGTGACCAGATAGCAGATACCATAACCTTTGATAATATTATTACGATGGTATTATTTAGCTAAAATGAATAATAGACGAGTACTGTAATAGTAGTAATGCCATAATTTCGTTCTTTTTTCATCTATATTTAACAAAATAATAGTAGTTCATTGCTCTACTATAACGTTTATCAGCATTTAATACAAAATCACTACAATTACTAATGTATAGCGCAATCACAAATAAAAATATTGGAACAGTTACAAGTAACGGAAAAATAATAAAAAATAGTTATTCTCAAAATCGATTTTCGACTCGTGACACGTTTTTAGTACAGCAACAGAGCAAATTAAATACGAGCGCAAACTCACGTCAAAATGACTTGTGTAGCTAAACGATACGGTGTCGAATATGATTCTATGATGTGTTTGCTAATGAGTTACAGTGTTGGCGTATAGCTAATAGCGTTAATCAAGCCTATGATTGGTCGGCTATGGCGAGAATGGGATACTTGACGCTAAATAATAACTGGCAGAATAATTTAAACGAAACCATTTTCAATTTTAGAATCCATCCGTCATTCGATGTTCATTTGTTTTCACCACAGACAAGTTCACGTCGCGAATATTGACATATATAAATAGTCTTAAGAAAGCTAAAAATAAATGTTGTAATGAATGCTTAAATACTTAAACTACCTTTACGCTTGTCAAACTTTTAACTACGTATATATGTAAATACGAGAATGATAATGGAAATACAGCTATTTTGAATCAAATAGCGTCACTTTAAAGACTAAGATGAATCGGCAAAGGAGTAACAACTGAAACTACGTTTGAGCAGTTTACTCACGGCAGAAAGGGAACTCAATCTAATCTCGAATCAGGCGATTGAGAGCGTGGCGTGAGGTGCAATGCATCACCTGGGCTTCCGTTGCACGTTTGATCTTGATTTCTTTCTGAACTCCGTCCCACGTATACCTACATGTGACACGGTCGACTAGCCTCTGTGACCTTTCATTCTTTTCATAACCTGCACTTAGAAGTCATGTTAGAAAGCTCACAAAAGCTGGTCACTATTCGAACATTTCACTTTTCAAGATAAGGCATGCTACCGTTCTAAGACCGCCTACGTGAAGCTACTGTTTTCTGATCATTTACTTTTAGTTCGACCCGATCAATATACGGATACTCATTCATTATTCGGGCGTTGTCACTTTGTTTTTCTTAGGTTGGAAATTATTCATCGTTTTGTGCCTTTTAGATTTAAAAATTATAATTAATGTTATATATCAAAAGCATTAACCAAAATTATAGGTCTCAAATATTTCACTCGCTTTGAGTAATGTACGTCTTTTACCAAACAATAATATAGTATTTGTTTAAAAGCCATATAGGACAGTGTGTCCTAATGTTCTATTGATAAATGGAAGTATTGATCAGTTAAAGCCAATATAACATAGAACCACAAAGTTTTTCGTTTATACGAAAGAAATAAATTGAGGAAATGTCTATTGAGAAAATGTATATAATTCACACTCTCAAGCGTCCTTTAGCCCCAAATAGGAAGCGATTCCGTTTCTTACATACGGCGCGCGCTGTGCAGAATATTTTTATGTTTCCGCCATAGGCTGAACATTTACTTGGCAACGGAATGATATCGTTCCATATCTAACCAACCTCACTGATATTAAAGCTCTGAAAATTTGGCAAGAGCCACTGCCTCCCACTAAAATGGAGGGTGGTGGTTACACCTCTACATATCCGTATGATGTAAGTATAAGTACTTTCTAGAAGTACTCACTGAGAGCGGGATTTCATTAAATTACAGACAAAAATGTTGAATCATGAATTAAGTCAACAGTTTCAAATTAAATATAGAAAGAGATAATATAGTTATATTATGTTTAGCGAATATACAATAAAAATCTCATTTAGACAAAAAATCGTTTATCAGACTCACTGCAAAGTATTTTGCCGGCTTTTTCGACATAGTTATTATTGTACATCCTTCGTAAACACGCCTCACAGACACAATCCACGATCTCTCCTAAGCATCACATGAATAGACGTCGCTTACCGAAAGGCACTCCAGCTAACGACATTTAAATACATATTTGATAATGTCCTATTTGACGAAATTCCCGCTTGGCCGAGCCCGATGAGAGGCGCATTATCTTTTTTACTCGATTCAGTGTGGGCACGCCACAGCCTGTATGGGAATGGATGAGTCGACCGACATTTCGTGACATTCGGCTCCATTGGTTCTGAATGTAACGTACCCGCGCCAGCCCGCTTTAAATAGATAAGCTAATGAATTGGAAGGTTTTTGTGTTTCCATATCCATTTAAATGCCGACGCATAAAGGTTTCCTTCGAAAAATGTTGGAACACATTAGCATTGTCCTGTATGATTTCAATTGGATTTAAGGCTTCATTGGGTTTGAATTTGTTACTTAGAGTAACACGTGTTGTTATTACTACTAGGCTCTCAGTTGTAGTGTAGTTCATTCCGTTTTCTTTGAAGATTGTTTCTATTAAATTAAATATCTTTAAGCCATAAAGTTGCTCGTAAAGCTACCGCGTCTGAGGCATGCTCTCGTAAAACTGTTCTTTTTTCAAAGAGAGAACTAAATGTTCTGCTATTATTTCTTTGTTGCACTACTATTACACTTAAAGACTAATTAATTTTATGATTCTCACAAAGCTTTCTTACCTAGAAAAGAATGAAAAACGGTGTACATTAATTCTCTTCACATCCCAATGAGTAACTATAGATTGACCGCGTTCGATTATTCTTTCGGCTTTGTCTGGCCCTTTATAAGAAAAGAATTCATTTATATCTCATTTTACTCTCGAAACTGTTCCTCGTGTAAGACACAGCTGATTAAATGTTCATTAGCCCTACATAAAAGGTTCAATGATAACTAGGTTTTTGTTCGATCAACTAATATAGGAAAGCAGGGGTATGCAACTTCTTAGAATGATTATGAAATCAGCTTTATTTTGTAAGGAATCTAGGTTATATGTGCTAATCATATCGATAAATTCATACTCTGTCATGTTATTGTTGGTAATCTACTTAAATATGACCATTGACAAGCCACACACCTTCTTTTTTACTTAGAAACTTTGTTAACCAATTCTCTGTCTACCCAAAAACCCCATTACTTTTTAATTACAACTCCGCGTACCCGAGCATTCCATTACAGCCTTTTATCTTTAGGAAAATAATTGCATCGAAATCACAGATCAACAGCGCGATACCGGCTGCAGTGTAGCTCCCTAATTAAGGCGGAACATGCATGGGGACATTTCCTACGAAGACGATTGTTGATACGGAGATAACTGGGCTTCAGATAGAGCCTGCTTCAACCGTACGGCGCTTCACACCTTATTAAAGCCTTGGAAATGGTTATCGCAGCATATTTTGTGAGGCGAGGCCCAAATGAGTTTTCCGATACGCGTCTATTGTTCTCTCTCGTATTTTGTGATAACATCCAACCTGCAATGGCGGCTAGTACAAGGTTAAGGTTTGAAAATTTTTGGGAAAGTTAATTGGGATATGATTATGGTATCTGAAATAGTATAACGAGTAAGATTTGCCATAATTTATCTTTTTTTGTAACATTGAAATGATTTTGATTTAGTTTTGGTAAATTGCGTGAATTAAATATCATTAACTTAATTTAATAAATTAATTGTTAATACAAGTATAGCAGTCCATGCAATAAAAGCATATGAGATTGTTCATTATATTCCTTTTAGTACCTAGTAATTTACTAAGAACCGAATCGATCACAACGAATCATTTTTCTCGACACGTAACTTCACCCGTTAACAGGAATTAAATTCCTGAAAATGTAACAACTGTTACCTTTTAAGTAATAAAGCTAAGCAAGAGATTGTAAACTTAACTATTAGGAATAAAAGCAGTTTACGATTACGAAAGGCACCACCCGTTGACCCGTTTAAGTAAGGCTTGCGAATTCAGAATGGGGTAAGCGTGATTTAACCCCTCCCGGTAATCGCAATATAAACAATGCTGGAGCAAAATAATGTCGAAATCCGGTCGACAAATTAGAAGGCCTTTCCACTCGCTTTTAGAATAACAAGCGATGTTTTTCATTTACTGCGTTCAACAGATTTTTCCCTTTTCCATCTGTTGATTTGTTTTTTGCGCTTCCATTTCGCAACACCATCTGAACGGCTTGTTGACAGATTAAATAATGTGAACGGGCATAATTCAGTACCTTTTAGGTGCATGGTATATATTTTTTTCTAATATGGGAATTGATACTAAATACAACTAATTAATTTTAATTTACTTCGAAGCCAAACTGAATGTACACTTTTGGACACATATGTATTTACAAATGAGATTAGAATCAGCACTAAATCCATGTTATTTCATAATTTTTAAGCTTCCCCGAAATAATGTAATGTTATATTGACCGACAACCTGCTACAATACAGCGACGTTTTATTATTTCATTACGAAACTAGTTCAAATTTCTCCGTGCACAACCTTACAGCGAGCATTAAGTAACACAATGTCCAGTTACGTTACCTTACAATGTAATTACAATTAAGGCGCAATACAAAAGATTAGACACAAATGGTTCACAATATTATAAAATACAAAGATCGGTTCTAAATAAAACGATTGCAGCGATAGGTAATGAAGACAAAGGCATTACACAATCGTGAGGTTGATTGATGAGTTGCGATGAAAAGAGCCTATTATCTTGTACCGTTGCTATGCGGAAAGGGCAAATTACTACTTCAAAGCTAAACTCCGCTAAGGATGTATAATTCTTCTTAATTTCCAATCACGAAGGATTATAACCCTGTAAATACCAATTTGGGTACAATAGGAACTCTTTTCTAAGATTTTACGCAAGCAGATTAAAACCTCTATACTAGATACAAATCTGTATACGTTACTCAGTTAAGTTTTCTGTCACCGTTCCTCATTTCGAAGATACGATACCTAAGATTACGCTTCAGTTAGAATCCACGTGTCAGATTTATAATATACTTGAAATGACTTACTTACGCTTCACTTAAGCTGACATACGCTTTCTTAGTGAACTTTGCTAAATATAATTTTTTCACTAAACAAATTTACGTATATTAATAAACCGTCTCAATAACATAACTAAAAACTTTTTTGGAGCTTCGCGTGCAGACACAAGTTGATGACGGCGAAGATTTTTATTCGGTAGTCATAATAAGTTTACGAAGGAGACTGTAAAACATGTTCCCGAGAGGCTCTGAATTATGCACGTATCTCGGTTAGTGAGGTAGGGCTTTCAGCCGAATTGGGATTACGCTTAGCGAAATGTGATTCCGTGTAACACCGAACAAAGTTCATACATTTGGTGAGCGCTTTTGGTCGGTTCTATTACTGTACGTATATATAGTTTCAATCTGTTTGAGGGCTAAAAAAGTAGGTAATTAGTGTAATACAAGTATTTGAAGAATGCAAGAGATTTTAAAAAACAGAAAGCATATTTATTATTATTCACAATGCTTTACAAAGATTCCTGACAAAATATGGCTTAATAAATAAACCAAAAAATAGCTTCATATATACTTATATAACCTAATCTAGCATATATGTCCCTCGCAAACCCTGTTTCAATTACCTTTTTGTAATCCTTAACTTTACTCTTTGATTTTCACATAGGTACTCATATGTTACTCATTTCGACTTCTGTACCAAAACAAAGTATTTAGGATCCGATACCGGATATCGGTGACAGAAAATGACCTATTGTTTACTGGCCACGGATTCTGAGAATCGATAAAAAAGTTGACCTTATCGTAACATACTACTATTATAAGAAATCGAAGACTCACCCCATTTAGATTAAGAACACTCGCTTATCTGATTGTTTTGTCTAATAATATTTTTTCTTCTTATCATTATGGAGTTCCTAAATCTTATTGCCTAAAAATCTTTAGTAAAATATTACATAAATTATATTCTCATACCCATTTAGGGAATTAATAAACTGTTAAGACATTCAATTGACGCACTAAAAAGTTTCATACGGGAATAACCATTACTTAATACAACTAATGTTTACTTACATAATTAACAAATAAAGTAGATCTTATGTAAGTAAATCGTATCGTAAAACGTGAACAACTTGAGCATATCGTATCAAGGAGTCCGATTGATAATGATCAAAACAAAACATATTATAATGTCAGATATTCGGCACCGCTACCTGCTCATATGATCTCGATTTCCAGTTCCAAAGCAATGGAGAGTGCGTCTCTGTTCAACGTATAAAATACACTTCTTAGTGAAAGTAAACATGGGTGATATTATTTATATGAATCATACTTTTATATATCAACGAATGCATGCGTTAACTAATTAAATAATAAGAAACAGATAAAAGGAAATACTTCTAACAAATTATTTACAGATTTTATTTACAGAATTATAAAAGGTTTAGATTTTTTCGGTTTTCAAATTTCATGCTAATTAATAAAACATTATATACTCAAAAAGTCTAATTATAACGTCGTGTAAGGTACCGGTTACCTACATATCGTATAAGTCCTTTAATTTACAATAACATATCACCGAGGTAATTTATGTGTTTAGGAGTGTTACGAATCAAAAACCAGCTTGTTCGAATGCGAGGCGGGAACAACTCGTTCATATGATCATTCCAACTCGAAGATTAACATCATTGGGACCAAAGCCTTAATGGCGGCTTGATGTTACGCCATATTACTTTAATCGTCATCAAGTCAAGTGCCTACGTCTGAAGGTTGTAAAAAAGCAATCGAGTTCTCTTTATCGGTCTTATATTGACCTTAGCTTGAATTGAACTTTATTACCTGAAAGAGCAGAAAGTTTGTTTTATAGTAGCGACCCAAATTTGAGTCTTGGAACTATTTGCTAACTGCGGCTTCAAGTACCTTCCCAATAAGCTTATGTCTTTCACATGTTACAGTGTAAAATATGTATGAAACTAATATTTCCAGAATACATTGCGTGAATTGTGCAGGATTGTGAGAGCAAAATGCTCATAAAGAAATTGATTGAAAACTTAAGGTAAATTATATCTATGATTAGGTACGAGTAAAGTTCAAATCCTTAGAATAAATTATAAACAATCGTTGAATTTTAGACTGTAAACTATAACATTAGGTGAAAATTTACTAATTGAAAATATATGAAAACCTTCGACGTCAACATTAGAAAAGAAAACGTCAAAATTGGTACAATTGCCATCATTAGATTAATATAGCGTGACAGATTGACTTTTATTTTCGGTCATTGCACAGATTTCTCATATCAAAAAAGTATGATTGCATTCTGTAAGTCATCATGCTTTGTTGAGTATCCGGATTTGTCCACTTTCGTCTAATATGAATCCGTTTGCTCGATAAATATGACCTCTATTATCAAGTCGACAAGGTCTCTAAGCTGGATGAGAAATGAGTCGTGATTGATGTGGGTAAAAAGAGTATTACGAGATTTTTAGTCAATTATAAGCGACTTTGAATCTGAGATTTGAAACATTTTAAGGATATCTTGGATATGACGTGTCAAAATATATTTTTTATAATCGGTACTAAAATTGGTGAAAAAGGTGTTTACCTTTAGCATTGACGTATTGCAGTACGAGTTATTTCTTTAAACCATGCAACCTCAAGAGTGATGTGCGAAGGGAATAAAATTTCTTTCATCAAATAACATTGCTCGAGGCTGAGGAACGGCGTGTATAAATTGCTAAAGCAACCAAATGATGCATTTACTGGGAACCCAACACCGCAGCCTGCGCGATGATTACCGACAGGTTTTACTTTAAGGAAATTCTGAATCCGCCTTTTTTGCATTTTATAACATACAATTTAAGTTTCTCATGACGGGATTGGCATAAGAAAAAGTACTCTCGCGTGGTTTATTCGCTTATTATAATTATATCGGATGCGTTATTATGGTGTTTTGCTATAATCGGTACCGATTTGAATGTTTTATAACCCAAATTGATGCAGCGCCTCTCGTGAGGTTTACTTTGTGTTATGGAATGTTGGATTTTGTAGCAAGGCCAAGGAAATCGATTTATCTTGTTGTGACCGGAACTGAAAAAAGAATATCAATTCAATTTGCACCCAGAAGTGGCAAACACAATACAATCGCGCTGCAACCGCACACAATAGGTCTGGAGCAGTGTGTTGTAAAATTTTTCTATTACGCTCGCGAATCGTAAAAATGTCAAGAGACAATAAGAAATCAATCATTCTTGAGATGAGGTCTCTTGTAGTGATTCTGTGTGGAAAATAATAGCTGACCCAGTTCAGGCGATTTGCATTCACGCGGACGCCCTTACACCATTTGTCATCCTTTTCGTGACAGATAAAAATTAGGATATCTTCTTAAATGTACCAACATGAAATAGTAAATTGAAATATAGTGACGAGTGTTTGCTAAGTTATACAAAATTTGATATCTAATAAAAATAGTAATATTTTTTTTATCAAGCACTTATTTGGTAATCACAACTAACTTTTATAAAACGATTTATGGTTTTTCGTCATATATTATATCAAAATCAGTTGATTATAATCAAACATAACTGGAGCACCCAAACGTCTGTTTAATGCAAATATCTCGAGGAGCGATTTGGAAATCTTCAAATCCATTTCACATGCTTATAAAAACACGAATTCGCAACTTTATAAAAAGGGGCAGAATTATTAACTAGCTTTGAAGAATTTATTAACTATGTTGTTGTAAAAACCAATCAAGATATTGTATACTTTATGTTCCATCTTAATTTACGATGGCAATGTATGGTCAGTTTAACAATAAAAGGCATGTGATTCCGTTTTTGGTTACCGTCATAAATTATTCATAAATTGTGTTTTTATTAATTAGTAACGAGAACGATGGAATGAAATTGTCATAAATATGGTTCTGCAAAGAACTCTGTTATTAATATTTTCGTACGCTTTCAATCCTTGAATTTCATATTTCTTCAGCAGCCATTGTTTATGTCCGTTTGGGAATGCGATTTATTAAAACGTCAAGCAGAACGAGCCTTTCTTGCTCTATTGGTTTTTGATTTCGATTCTGTATAAAGTTATTCCATTTATGAATTCCTATGCCCAATCTTTTGAACGACGAAACGTCAGATGGATGGATGTTTGATTTCACTTTTTGCTCAGACCTGTGTTTACTTTGTAGTATAAGACATGTCACTGAGCTTGGACACTAAGCAGAGCTTAATTGGGGAACACCACTGAGCGTGGCGAACATCAAAGTGCAGCGTCGTAATGTTTCCACGACTAGCAAATTAATCTACAAAAGTTGACTGGTGCGAGCTAAAAATAGAGGAATCAAAGGAGCATCACCGTTCAGTTAACGCAGATCATTCTATTTATGTTAATGTCACGGGCGTGAGGAAGCGTTTAAATCCTGCCATTAATTATTGTCAGTGGCAAGACAAAGTAGATAATACGTTCTCTATCTGCTGCCTCCTAACACGACAAAGAAGGACGTGGGACAAACAAGAAAATGACTAGTGCTAAGGACAATGCAGGATTGATGATGGACTTGCGACGAAAAAAGTCCCGACTCTAATTTGAGGTTGAACATTCTTTACGGATATTTACCCCAAATGAGTTAAGGGAATGCTCACATCTGTAGCTAAATATGAGTGAGTATTAGAAGTCTGTTTGTCAGCTTCTTATTTATTGCCGCTTGTATCTCACCGAGGGACGTAGCACTCGTATCTAATATTTAAAAGCTGTTCCTCTAACAAAGATTCAATGATTGGTTATTATGTGGAATCGAAAACCTTTACATCGGATCTTTCATTAACTTCGCAGTAGGACCACGATACTTTGTCCATATATCACAAGTCATCATTGATAATTACTTTAATACAAGCAGATCACAGACCTCTATTCAGACTCTTATACAAAATAAATTGTGGGAAGAAATACTTCATAATTAAGTTGGATATTAAATTCTTGGTAGGTGCATGGAAGTGCTTGATTTAACTTTATTTCAAGTTACGAAAAGTCATTGTATCTTTTAAATTTTAAACCATAATTTGAAATACAATAAGTCTCTTTTAAATTACTGTAAACATGTGTTAAATTTGGACTCTAAATAACTACATTTTACGATAAATGCTGAAAAGTTCTTTGTCGTTTATTGATTCAACAGTTAGTCTTTTAAATGCAGTCAATTAGCCCTTACTCAAAACGGCACTGAGGTCACATCATCATTTGACCTAATTAAATTGGCAACGATTGTTTATCAGTGCGTACGCCAGAGCCATAATTAATATGAGAGTGAACCATGTCCGAAAACAGATGGTGCCTTTACGGTTAGCAAAAAAAGAAAACAAAGATTACTGAGCGGCTCATAATGTACCAGATTGCGTACCAGCCACCAAAGATGGCAGCTGCTGTGCTTATGAATGCACATGACGGGACAAATGCGCAATTACTTTTAATTAACGCGTGAGTAATGTAAGTACTTTTATTGTTTAGACCCTAAGTCTGGTCTAAAAATAGAACAGAATCTAGGGCGTCGTAGCAAACTATCACGAAAATTGTTGTCTAGAACATGTTATGTAATACTCCTAATAGGATTTGTGCCCGCTCATAGATTGTCGTTGCACTCAATAGGTAGGTCAAAGATGTATGGGCTACGAAAGACGCCGGTACTTGTCGTGAATAAATAATTTCCTCTCCACAATAAGTGGTCAGTCGACAATAAGACATAATAGATGACATGTCCTTTTGTGAATCAGTTTGAATGGAACCGTTGCAGAACACCATCTATACTAAGTCTCCTTCATAGTATCTTTGATGTTAGTACGGGCTTAAGATATTTAAACGCAGATTGCTTTAGACTAACGCACATGTGAGCAGTTAAATTTAAATTTGAAAACTCATTCATAACTCGTTGCTTTGTCATTGTCACACATGCTACATATTTCTTGATTATCTCGTTACTTACTCACATATTTCAGTCAAATGATTTGTGTTCATTTATCACTTACACACTCCCATACTTTTTGTTCATGTAATTTTGTCTTAGTTTGTCGCTAACCAAAGGAATCAAGGTTTCATATTTTTCGAAAGATCGTCCATCAAATACGTCGTGATTTATTGGTGAAGATTCCTGAGCCCCGCCCCCGGGTGCTCCTTCACATTTCTTGCGACGCGCTGCAACTTTTTCGAGGCATTTAACGCTGATTAAACTGTAAAATTACGAACGCAACGGCCTTTGTGACAGATGCGGCTTCCAATAATAACATTATCCACACACGCAACAAGAAAGCATCTGATGCCTTAGGTAGCCGTGTCGCGCGGTCTTCCCTTTGTTGGGAACAAAATCTACTTATACCATAAAGAGTACAATAGGAGTTTTTGGCAAATTGTAAAATATACACCTAATTATTGTATTGAAAGTCAGCGAACCGTTCGAGTATTATTGTAAGGATATCGATGCATTATGAGGCGGCCCTTGAGGCTTATAAAAATATGATACAATGGCAGGAATCTTCGGCGGCGCATGTGATGGGATTCTAGGCCGCGCATACGGCGTCGGTCAAGCTCAAGTGATTTTGTTATTTCTACAGGGATCATTGTTGTTCAAATTTTGAAGACATATCAAAACATCATTTGTGATATCACAATGAATTTGGGGTATTACTCTTACCTGTCTGCTTGATATTGTTTTGATCGAAAATGATAATATACCTACTGTTTTTAATATAGGACTATTCGCTGTAAAAAAATTGTCAACACAATAAATACTAAAAGTAGGTACTATCCAGACAACATATATTGATATAGGATCTTTTCCATATTTTTACTGTATCTACTTTTTAGGAAAAAACATTGGAATGCGTCTTCCCAACCAAGAAATCCAGTTAATTTATAAATTATGAGCTATTTCGTGAGCATATTTACACTTTTGTTCCGCGTTCTCACTTTTGTGTGGAAAAAAATATTGAATTGATGAATCGCTATGAACGGTCCCTTCCCCGCCCTTTGGCCGCGCCGTGTTTTCACTGAACATGATTGTTTTGTCATGGCAACACCTGGAGCAAAACAAAATGCTCTTGAACTTTGTGCCGGTGATAACGGTCGAAGCAAAATGGTTCTTGAGAAATATTAAATTATATCGATTACAAGAATGTTCATAAAAAATCTAAAAATGTTTTTTTTGGTCATATTTTCTAAATTGGACCGAACATTTTTAATTAAATTCTCATATGTAGGTCAGAAATTCCCATTTTTCTGTACCCAGTTTATAGATTTACCTCTTCATGCATATTTGGAGGTTTTATGTATCTATTTTTAACATCTATTGACATATACATATACAGAATTCATATCATATAAATTTTATCCATGCGGTTTTATATCCATATTGAAATAGTTTTTAATGTTGCTTTCCGATTTTGGTTATAGAAACAAAGATTATTTAATATGCCTTTCTCAAATTTTACAACTTTATCAATAAAACTTAGCAAACGTATAAGGCAAATTTCTGTATCAAGAATATCTTTTACTCTTAGAGATGTTGTCTCTATATCAGTAGGTGTAACATGATTATTTATTGGCCAAGTCCCGTTCTACAACATCAGCGTTTCCGTAGCATAATAGCATAAATATTCAAATCACTACTCAATTTGTCATTTTACATCTTTTTCACAAATTTATTGTTCATTGCTCCATTCAAAAAACAATAAAAACGTTTTTTATGTCGCAAATCCATATCTATATTTTACCGAATCAATTAATTCGCTGTCGTAAAACACGACAGAAACAGTACCTAGTTTGTCACTTTATTAACATTCTTCACAAACAGTTTAAAAACATACTAAACTAGAAAATAAAAGTCAGTGACCTAGTGTGGAATAATAAACAACAACTAAAATAACGAGAAAGAAAAATAAATCATAAGCCTTGTTTGAAACTTTCTTGATCCCTAGAAAACAAAAGTCACTTTATGACTAAAATATATTATATTATTGCTCATATACGTTACTATATAATGTTTTTCCTAAACAAATTTTGTACCTCAATTTACTTCATGTATTGATGATTATCTGATATCAGAATAATGTTGAGATCCTATCCACACTACGGGTGTAACAAGTTAGCGGCAAAACACAAGGAATGCGAAAATTAAAATTTAATAGATATTTAACAAAATCTTGTAGTAAGCTGACACTAATAGTTTCTTAAAAGCGATAAATAAACTAAGAAAGAACAACACAAAATGACTCGAATTTCTCAAAACAAAGCCTCTAGCGATACAAACACCATTAAAATATTCAAAGTTTAGTGAACGCATCGTTAATTATGTTCAGCTTATTAACATAATTTTCTTATTTAAGAATCAGGTGAATTATCATCGGAACTTCGTTTTCGAATCGCATAAATTTCAAACAGACACATCTAATAAGGCGCGGTTCGGCAATCCGATTTTAATTAAATTTCAGTTCGTTATTTCTATGCCGATAGGTTTGTGTATGTTGCTACCATCTCGATCTGAAGCTTAGATAAAGAGCATTAGCATATTGAGTGCACTGTCCAGGATATTAAATCAGTTATAATGAAACAATGAATTAAATATGGTGTTAGTTCTTTAATCAACTGTAATTAAACAATAAATTATATATGGTATTACTTCACTTCTTTAGTGTTGAAATTTTGTTTGAGTACATTACTAGCCTTGCACTCAATAGAATTAATGTAACATTTATTCATTAATGAACCATGGTTCCATGCTGGGAGAGACTGTAGATGAAAAGGTGATTTACATACAAATACATATGTATTTATCTATTTTTTTTACAGTCTATAAAGCCAAAATTATCGATAAACCATTGTTGGAATTTCGTACTAAAATCATGTTAACATTCAGACTCTAAATTAAACGTTCGACAACTTTCGATACACGAAATTGTTTCTCGATGTTAATGCTAATTCGACATAGTATTTTATCATTTTATCTCATTTCTTGTCAAAATTATCTCCAAAGAAAAGTTGTACTAATTTATCGAGATAATAATTATGGGAGACATATTTAGTAAACAAGTTTTGAAGGTATCGACCTAAATTAAAAATACATTAATGAGCTTTATTGGTGCTTTACGTGCTTCTGAGAAACCATACGTGTTATGCCGTATCCTAAGCGGTTTTAAATGCTAATTAATAAATTATTCGTGTCTTAGTTGATTAAGAAACTTAAGATACGAGCTTGATGAGAATATTATTTAGACACAAGTTTCCACACGCTTAATTTTACTTTATTGTTAAAGATATTAATATTTAGATTAAAATAGTATAAGATTAACAAGGTTGCAAAATATCTGTACTCATATTTTTTTGAAGTATTTGGATTGTGTGATCGTCTTATTTACCATTACTTCTGGCTAGCTAGTACTAGTTAGTGCTTGTAAATGGCGACATGGCCTGTCACATTTAGTACTGACTATCTGGTCAACTCGTGGGCTCGAGGTGTCCATAGAATTACTACCTTCGCAATTGCGGAGATGGAAACTTGAACCACTACCCCGCAAGGGATAGTGATCGTGAATGCGTTTGTGTTGTTTTGTTTTTTTACTAGCTAGCTACATGACCTTAAATTTAAGGGTTGCTACTCCTTTTAAACGGACAAATTATTCTTTTAGCCCCATCAGCACCAATTGCCTTCTCTTTACATTTTTATCAGCAACGAACAATTATTTTAGATTCGCAAGTGCCTATATTATGATACATTTTTGTATCAGGCAACCCTGCAAATTTTTGGCAAGGCAATTTCATAAACATTTTAACACGCAAGGAATCTATAAGCAGCATTCAGTAAATCACACACGAAATATGGTTCAGAGAAACAGACCAATTTTGATGGAGAGAGAAATAATGTTATTTAGATCACGCCGACTTTTGAGCGCGGGCTCGTTCGTGACACAAATTACAGTAATCATGTATAATTTTGTTGTTATTAGTTTTAGAATTCGTGTGAATGATCCGTACGGATAGATTTTTGTTTTATCGATATTTCACATGATTGGAATATTGTTTATGCAAGAGAAGATATATATTTATCTAATTTCGTCAATGAAAATTTAACTAATTTACTACTTAGTACGTAATACTAGTTTTTTTTTTTGTATACAAAATTATCTAAATACCGGTAAATTTAAAAAACGGTAAATTATCTAATAAACTGTAAATAATATTTATTTACTAACACTAAATGAAATTTGTACTCCTCTCATTGCAAGTCAAAATCTTAACTATGAAATATGGTATATAATTGTAGTTAGTTTAGTTCAAGTAATTAATTATAGTTTCAACACCAGTATTATGTACTATTTCGGAAATCAAATACGTGGAATTACAAGCGTGCAATCTTCAAAGCTGAGCTATAAATTATATTCCTATACGATTTAGGAACGGGCAACCTAACTGCAAACCAACATTGCCTATCAACAATCACAACATGTTATTAACAACATTAGTTATATTCCATTCGAGCCTGATGTATTCCATCCGGCCAGGAATACTTCGGAAATTGCACGTTGTCAAGCTCAAATGTCAAAATAACAAATAAGGAAGGCGTACGGTGAACCTGTTAGAGGCTTGCATAACTCAGGATAGATCTCTCGCTTGACCCTGCGGCTGGTACGAGCATTAATGTTTATCTACGGCGGCCAAATATAGGACTTTCGGCACGCCCCGTCACGTCCATCTAACGGCTCGACGCTCAGCTCTATGTGATATTAAAATTTAATACCCCGACATATTGGAATCGTGGCTCGAGATAGCTGTGAAATAAGACTGCTAGAAGAATGGTGACTTGGAAAAAAGCTACGGAAACCGTCATTCGCAGCTCATCTTTGTTTGGTGTAAGGCATCAATTTATTTCTTTTGTACCGGCGCTGCCACGTTCAGTTGATACGTGGATGATTGAACTGTTTATAAGAACGTAATACGGTAGGTTTTTGTGCACAGGGACAAATAATATGGATTGCAGAAAACCCAAATAATATCTTGTTAATGTTATAAGTAAATGAGTAATTCGGCAGAAGGCAATTCTTTATTAAGTTAACATTTTGTATTAATTTGCTTCATTCAACTTACTTACGGCTTATACAATAAGCAGTTCTTATTTAAAATAATAAGGAACGTAAACTGTCACGTTGTATCCCGATTACGTAGTTAGATTCAATGTGCCATCAATGGGTTCTCCATCAGCATTTTAAAAGACACGTGACATAAAAGTTTTACTATTTTTCATGTCCCATACTAAAAAGTGATTGAATTTACCCATATCACATTCACGCAGGCACGGAAAACATTCGCGATTCGACGAAGCAACATTTTTCATCGGCATTAATCCAGCCGTATTGATGGGAAGCGCCCCCTGTTCACTGAAAATATTTACAAAGATAACAGCTTTTGCACACAGCCTGAATATGTTAAAAAGGCACATAGGAATTCCGTTACAACAAAGACAACAAAATATGCATAGAATCGTAAAGACGGATATCAAATGCATATAAACGTTAAAAACATTATGAAACTTATTGAACGTTATTTCTTATATAAAAGGATCTCATCAAGATTAGAAGTCGTAGATGCCTAGGCTGATATAACTATAAATACAATTTATTAATATAGTAGATTTTTTTGTATACAGACTAGGAAAACGCTACTTAATGATGTAAATAGACTACAGTGCCCATAAAATTGTGAATGAAGAACTGGTACATTCCGTTTATTCATCGACGTTATAAAATACATAAAATCATTTTCTAGTAAAACTATTAACTCTTTGGACAATTTGTTCTACGAGTATAATCATTCAAGTTAACTTTCAAACTTTAAGCTCTGTCACTTTCATTTTATATTGTGATAACCTTGAGGTTAGAAAAAGTGTACATAATTACGTAGATATCTGCTGCTCTTTAACTTGTTTGTTATTTGATAGTGAATTTATCAGAACTTTCATTAATCTAATGTAAGTCGCAGTCCTTCAATATATTCCTTATTAGGGATTTCTTGTACAGACTGATTATTGCGTGACTGTCTAACTTAGTTCTTCCATATCACTCATTTATACAACTGTTGTCACTCTATTATCAATTACCCAATCATAAACTATGTACATACATATCTCGTTTTACTTTGTGAGTTATTTAATTAATCGAAAATGTCGTGTTTCTTAGACAACCTTGAGCCTACAGAAATATACCTTTTAATCCAGTTATCAAAACAAGGCAAGTTCATTGGCCCCAGCTATTACGTTTAGGCGGACACTGTGGCACATCGGCGACCCTTTCATCTCCCACTGAATCAGCGAAGTCATTACCAGCTCAAAGAGTATAAGGACAGATGGGAATAAAATGACGTTAAAATATTCATTACTTTATGTATTATAATAATATTCGTCTAGATACAAAGCTATCTGAAGTTTGCTACTGATCAAAGTAAAAGGATTATTAATGAATAAAATAAAATATATAATTTTAATTCTAGTACCTAACGAGCTAAATAGAGCTGACAGATTATTTTATATAAGATATTAGGTTCACTATACGTTTTATGTATAAGTCCAAATAAAACGAGCAGTCATTTATATAGTATATAGTCGTTCATAAAATAGAAAACTCACCCTCTACTTTCCTAACGATCAAAATAAATTCTCTTGCCTCTCTCGTAGCCATTAAACTTCCCATGCATGCTTTTCTTTACGGTACGTACATCATAATATACCTAGTTGAAATAAATAATCTTTGTCAAGAGGCAATCTCCAGACGTCAAAGCATGAGATACACACGGAAATTCGTTCCAATGCTGCAAGGACGCGTGGTAGAGAACAACAATAGTAGATGCGCTTACAACAAAATCAAAACGTGAAGGAACGGCTCATTGTCGCGACAAATGGACGCATTATAATGTATCTTTGTGCTTATTAATTCATATTATACGGATGCTTAGGCCTCTTGACGCGGTGACAAAAGGATTCTGGACAAAAGTGGTCGTATCGTAGTCATGGTGAATGTAATAAATTACCATACTTGAGGCGTAGGAAACCACGTGTATAGCTCGCTCCATATTTTTTCCTTAACCGCATTTATTTGTGTTTGGGAACAATTTATCTCTTGGAGCACGAATGAGTAAGCATGCTGTTATCGGGGAAGACCTGTCACCGTGTTCAATGGGGACTAGAAATACGCAAGACTTGAGTGTGCACGTGACGTGACTGCAATTATTATTGTACTCTGGCTCTGCAGTAGTCTAGGAAATATACTCGTAGCTTATAGAAAACTTCAGTCGAATGAAATCCATTTTAGACTTACGTTGGGAGAATACTAAACGTTTTTCATACTCTCGCGCTTATGATATAAACATTAATTTATAACAGTCAATGCAATATTAATTCACTTTCAAGTTCATAAGAAAAATATAAATGGTTTGAAAAGGAATTAAAAAAGTAGACTAGTAAAATCGTATAATTAGTTAACTTTAAATTTGTTGATACTTTCAGATATTCAGGAGCTGTTAATATATAAACAGGTCGTTTGTTTATGTTACTGCAACATTCTAGTGTCGATATTTCATACGACAACGCAGTTCATGTTAAATTAGTGCCCATACCTAAACTCAAACAAAACTCCGAACACGTAGAGAAGTCTACATCATGCATAATAAAATCCTTTTGCATGCAATGTTGATACCACTTCTTGAACAGTCGGTAAAGAGCGCCGTCAAAGACAGCCATTTTGAACACATGCTCGCCTAGTTAATATTCATGCATTTTCTAGAGCAAGGATCTCGGCGAAATGTATGGGAATCCGTACTAGTGTCACGCAATTTCTTACTCCACTACCCGTAGAAGACTAGCTTTTGTTTCGATTGAAGAAAACAGAGAAAGTATTTGTCAAAGGTATGTAGGCACTCAGACGTTGAAGTGGGTCTGCTCTTTTGTATTCGTCCGACTTACATTTTGTATTCAGAAAATTATGTTTCGACATACATATTTGAAAATGGAATACGTGAGAGAGGTTGTTAAAGATGTGTCTAGACTATAAGTTGGAAAAGGCTTTTTCGAGAGTGTCGCTAAGGAGATAAAGATACGTGCATATATTTTTCAAGTACGTTTTTAAAGCTCTAGTATGCAACACCTACTCACATGGTTCTTGATGTCTATTACCTTCGTAGGAGGTGGGTAATGAAGTGCAATGCAACCAATTATGAGTTCAAATGCTTCATTTTCTTTTCAAAATACATATTTTCTCAATAATTTTAATGGACAAAAATCTGTATAGTTAATAGACGATATGATGAATCAAATGTTTATAAATTTAGAAATAACTTATGAAAACATTCTTAGATTCTCTTGGCATTATTTCCATGAGACTAACATTCCAAAATCGCGTCTCATGATATGTTTAAATAAAACTTTGGTACCAGCTGAGTAATTATAATACTACCCTCTGTATTTTTGAACATATTACACTTAGTACTATACAAAAATATTACTAGTCACATATCCGAGACCGGCTCACGATCCTTTGAATCACAGAGTAAATAAATCAAGGCCCTGATAAGCCCAATATGCTAGGTGGCATTTCTTGTACCGGAATAATAATGATAAATGGATGATACTGACTTTGCTTATTATCAGAACATGACATGTCCATTATATGTCGAACAAGTATAAGTAGTGGCTACTAGGAAAACATGTTACTCTTAAGGTTTATCGGGAATAAGGCTAATTATTGTCAATGTTATTTGTGGTATTGCAGTTTTATAGTTGATAACCTTATATTTATTTTATAACCTGCCTTATGTGCCTTTATGTGTTTGACATCGTCATGATTTTATTAAATATTTGAGCAAATTAATTACTGAAAGTTATTTATTATAATTATATTGCGACATCTATCTTTAGCTATTCGGTATCTGTGTGGCTATAACCTATTTTGTGCATATTATAGCAAATGAACTTATTTTAATAGATTTTCACAGTTAAATGTCTCAATACTTACGTTGCTTTACTTATACATTTTTATAAAACTATACAAGAAATTTAAATCAGTAATAACAATATTGTATAACAAATGATATCAACAAAGAAAAATACCGGCCATATTTCCAGTGTGAAAGCTCAAACATAATTTATGGTAAAACACTGGATTTTCCGCATAACCAACCCAATATGCGATCAATCACGTTACTCGTAATAAAACACATTTTCTCACATCGATGGTTTTTTCTGTGCCCAGTTGTCAAGTCATGGCTGGAAAATTTGTTATCCTGACCACGGTTAAATGATCAATCTAAAAAGGGACTTGTGGTTTATATACGAATCATTGCCATACATAAATTGATGTATATGATGAATCTACTTTTGTTTTATATAAAAGCATCAGTACACCGATAGAGATAGAAATTAAACACGTGATCAAATACATTTCTTTTAGATTTCTCAAGATCTTCTTTTATAGGTTAAACCTTCTTTTTATTAGTAATCAGTAAATCTCTAAACATTATTACACAATACAGTAATAAAGACAATAGGCCATTATAATACTTTTTAACCAAAAACCTTGAAAAATAGAAAACTATCAGTCAACGGCATAGACCACACGGAACGTATTTTTTGTCATTAAATGAAGCGATTAATCTAGGGGTAGGCAATAAGTTTAATGTTCACGGTGTATTAAAAAGATTTTGTTTTTCAAGTTGAGTTTTAATTACACGCCTATATGAGGGATGGATGAGTCGCACACTCATTTCCTTGCTCGGAAAGTGCATTTCAACCGAATCGAATGTACAGACGTAGCACGTTTGCATCTGCTTTTGAAACAGAATGATTTTTATCGTTTCTGTACTTAAAAGTGATCCAAAATTCACGGAAATCATTAAAGAGAAGTCGGAATAAGGGTAGTTTTAAAAAGGAAAACAATATATATATATATATATATATATATATATATATATATACATTAATAAATATCATTATATTCTTGCTTACCTATGTGGGTAAACAAGTCAACTCAATATTTTTTGGAGTTATTAATGATCACTATGATCTCATCACGTAAAACAAGGTTCGTAGCGAAAACTATATTAAATTTACTAACACAGTAATTCGTAAGAAACCTTAAACTTGTTCAATACAATGTTTCATCACAGCTTAGTGTAAAACATTATAAACAGAAACACCAGTTTAAAACAACGATGAGAAATGGTGCTCATTACTCGCGAACAGTTATTCTCATTAGCTTGTCTCGTTGTTTTTGTGCTGTATCCGATAAAAACATTGATCCAACGTGTTTTGTTCAAGGCCGGTTCTTAACTTAGCCGTTCACCATTCGTATTTATTGTGCGTATAAAAGGCTGGGGGAGGGGCTTCCGAACCACTGTCCTTCCCTCCATCCGTCACTCACGTGTGCATTACAAGATGGCGATCAAACTTCAAAATTTAAAGCGATAGAGAACCCATTATTTTAGAGACAAAGGCCTCGCCTAGGATAGAAAAATAGGGGAGCATCGTGCACTTCCCCTCATTAATAAGCTATTAGATTACAAGCATGTCGCACGGCCCGATTGGTAAGCCATTGGGAATCCTAATAAACGCTGCCCCCACTTCCAGTCGACTGGCTCATCGAGATTCAAAAGAAACCCGGCTTTTGAGCGAGCACGAAACAAAACGAGCGCTCGAAAGAGACCCCGCTCTAATTCTCTTTACGATCTCCAATTTCAATTGCTTCTTCAGAATTTGAATGTAGGGAGGGACCAAGTTTTGCCACGTAAGTTAGGAGAGAGCACATAAAGGTTGAACACATGAATGCGGGCCCGAAACTTATAGGCACCCCATTAGCGTGAGTGCCCGGACATCGGAGTAGATATCGCATCTAAAAATCGGGATCGGTTGACAAAAACTTTTTATAGGAATGCCCCATTCAAGCGCTGAATTACGAGACCGCTCTGTTATTAAACATTTTAAATAAATGTGCTGTCTATAGCGTACGTTTTTTACGAGTTTCATTCATGACAAAAAATCTATTGGACCAATCTCGAAACCCTTTTTAGAATAAACACGCACACATACTGAAGCAACAATACATTTTTGTCACTGCCGTCCTTAGCGTGAGTTTTGAATACATTTTTGTCCCCTTTACTGGTCTGTTTTTTGATAGCGATCACTTTATTCGTAGCCATTATTATCAGCTATTGTGCAAAAGCTTACCTACGATAAAATCTTAGATCTGACACTATACTGTTTTTGCAATCCAACCGAAAGGAGTAACCTTTTTGTTAAATCCAAAAAGCGTGAGAACATTTTGCAGTGATAACCTTTCGAAGCCTCCATCTTTCTTGTGAAAACATACGCAGTTGGCTTCTCTGGGGGTGGGCATATATTAGGGCTTATCATTGGCATCGTCAGCGTTCAATCGTGGTGCGTGTTCAATCAATTTATATTACCTTCGCCACAAACGGGAGCATCCAATCGAATAAAGTTTCATATTCAGCATCGGCACAAGATGAATTTGTGGTAACTAGTGCGGAAACATCCCTGAAAGAGTGCTGAATCACTTACCTAAAAATATTATTCTTTCGGGACAAAAATGACCTAGTCTTTATTCAAGACAAAAGATTGAGACAATGTCGTCACAGCGCGAATATTCGAAGGAGAAAAGTAATTTTCATTCTGTAGGAAAAATATGAATATTGAATAGCTTTTCTTTAGATACATCTTGCGAATTTAGTTTGTTTGCTAGTATTTTAAACAAAGAATTTGTATGTATAAAAGAATTTCAAAATTAGACTCTATATCATAAGGAAAAAACTAAATCGTTTTTTCAAACATTTTATTTAAGAGTTATTATGAATTAGTAAGCTACTAATGAAGATTTTCATTTTAATCATTTAATCTATGCAACGTTTTATAACAAAGTTATATAATGACATGGTAATAAAAAAGGTTTTTTAGTTTTCACTTTTTAATTCTACGAGTAACTATGCAGAATATGAAAGAATAAGTAATAAATTAAGCGGATGAAGAGGTAATAAAATCACTCAAACGTAGAACAGCCCTCCAGAATGTAATCATTTAACATCTACACATATATAACTAAGTACCATTTTAATATAAAACTGTTTAATTCGTTCCCCAGTAAATTCGTTATTGACAGTGCAAATTCAAGTCCTCGATGTCCCGTTTGTATCCGCTTACGGATGTTGACCGGTCTCTGTAGAAGCTGTTTGTCTTCCCCAAAGTCTAACTGGGTACACACTGCCTTCAAAGCATCATCCCAACTATCCCGTGCTAAGTTAAACTTAAACAGAATCCGTTCCCGAGCTGACGACTTTGTGTTCTTTTGTTTTGTGTTTAATCTGGATTGAATTTGATATTTAACAGTTGAACAAATTGCACATAATGTCTTTATAAAGATTTGAGTGAAAATATAACGATTTATTCAAACATATACGTGTGTGATTTGTAATCACTATTTGAACAAAAATATGCACGATGTTCTTGTCAATGTATAATTATCTCGTTAGTCGTCAACATAAATATTTTTTTACAATAAAAATACATAGATTTAGACGTAGTGACTTTAAGCCCTGGTAATGTACATGTATTGCGTAGTAAACTTCTCTCCCTGAAAATGTATAAGCATGACTACATTAACTCACACATAACCTACACCCGACATAAGTAATTAGTTTGTGAAAGATGATAATTATGTTGCATATAAACTGAATCTGTCTCAAATTGACGACACAATGGCAAAATTTCCAAAAGTTTCACTATCGCGAACATAGGTAAACAATCCACTCTTATTGAAGTTTTCTTCATTGGCGATATCCGAACTATGCTGTGAGAGAAAGATTTAATGGAGAAGTTGAAGTTTCCGAAGTAATAATAGACCAGTTTTTACCAGAAAAAGTTGTCGAGTTTTCAAAAAAGTTCCTAATGAATGTTTGAAAGTATACTTAACATTTTCACAAAATAAAAGGATATTTATCTTACGGGCAGAATAGCTTCTCGTTACGTTTATTTCCTACCCTCGATATTGTTCTAGATTTTAATTATACTGTATGCTCGCTATATATTAAATACGTATATACCATGGTCTGTTATTCAATTAATTTCTTGGAATAAAATCCAAAACTGTTTATGACTAAAACTGCAAATATGACGTGAAATTTGAATTATTCTACGAAAATGATTACATATAAATTTAACGTTAATAATGACACATTTATACTTGTTTTCATACATCTAGAGAAATACTTTTAATTTTGTATCAATCTGCGTCCGCTTTGGCAATCAATGTAACAAATTTTCAAAAGGCATTCACAGTGGCTTCTTTTCACCCTTTCGCAATCTCTTTTTAGTGTATCTTTCGCATCGCAAGCATTAATACATCCTTTGCCGGTCGTCTTCCAAGAAGATTAACTTGATCGCCTTCGATTTCAATGGTTGACTAAATTTAAGCAACAGCTGCCGATCCAGCCTTCAGATTGCACAAAACGTAATCCACCATGCACTGTGATATTGAATTTCTTTCCCCGCGTTCGGTGACAGAGGACAATTTTTTCCAAACTGTCCCTGAGCGTCGCTTGCACTAAGCTTCCTTTGGTCTCGAATTACACGGTAGCTCTTTGTGGCACCCAGCCCTCAACTTCAGACTCAAGAATGTCATTATTTATTCATATCATTTTACCGCAATTTTTTCGACCACCTTCCTTTGAAGCCTTGTTATAAGGGCGTGGGATAGGCGGTGAAGTCACATTGACAATTAGTAGGCTTACATTAGCAACAAGTTGTAGAACATGAAACTGCCAATATGGAATGTCTTAATCTTATGTTATCATTTTGTACCTATAGTTTTGTTCTGATGCTTAGTAGATTATTTTTATTACTTACGAGTAGGTTACCAAGGATTCATTGTGGGTCTGTTTAATTAATTATAAATCTAATAAAGTTTATTAAACTGTTTTATTATCACAACAATATCTTACGCACAGTTGTCAAAGGTCAATAATTAGATGACAATAAATGTACCGGTAAATCCCGCTTTATTTACTTAGGAACAACCCTTCCAACAAATTTTCTCCTTATTTACTGTTAGCAAGTATACTCGTACACAATTAGAAGCTACCAAAAAAACAGTATACAAAAAATATTAAAGGTAAATCAATTTCGAGTTACCAAAAAAGCAAAACAGTGAGCACAGCTGTAGGTAGCTAAGTAAATCGATGTATCATGAGCAAATGTTAGCTTTGCGAGGCACAATAAAAGACAGTAAACACAGCGAGCAATTACCTTACCAGTAACATGTTTACTTAGGACGGTATTGAAGTATCTTCGAGCGTGTTAAGACAAATCATCTGAGGAATCCTTCGTAAAAAACCCTCCGCCAACTGATTCCTGAACAAACAGAGACTTGAAGGACAAAAACTCCCTCCGGTGCTTTTTCCTTGAAATATAATATGTTCGCACTGATTGTCTAAGTGTCTCCACAAGTGGGATAAAAAATTATACGTTTAATTATTTAATTTTATGTGAGAAATCGACATGCATTTGAAATTATCACGTCCATAGTTAAATATTGTGTACATACATAGAGATATCGAAGAATCGATCTGTTCGATCGAAAATTGAGATTGAAAATAATTAAATTAATTAAGAATATTCATTCTCTATTTGAAACGAAAATGATACAATAGGGATAAGAAATGCGATAAAATAGTGTCCGATTGACAAAACATATGGGTATAACACACTGAAAAGGGTTATGATATTTAATATTTATGCCATGTAGGTAGTTTTTAGACCATGCATTTTTTTGCTTTAGAAGTACGAGTATATTGTAGTATTGGACAAGTGTTTTATTCCCGAACGTTTCACGACGCAAAGCAATCAAAAATCCTTTATTTCAAAATGGCCGTCATTAACGTTTTAAGGGCCTGTTTCACCTTCTTCATTCGCTGACATTAATTTTACTAACATGTCCACTAAGCCCATTAACAACGAAATCTGAGCTATTTCAACCCAATGATAAAACTGTCAGCACATCAAACGCGAATATATCTTTAGAAAGAGAAAGACGCGCCTACAAATGAGCTGGGAAGACGCAAAAGAAAAAAAATATTAAAAGTTTCCCCTTTATCCCGTTGCGGAACTCACAATCCTTTTCGCTAACTTTCTTTAATATAACTAGAGTACGCCTCCCTGAGCGAAATAATGGGATAGAAGAAATAAGATCTCCTTATTTGAGTGTATTAGTTTTGTTTGCCCCGAGTGCTTTTCGATAATTGTGCTGTCCAAGTTTTCCTACAGTTAGTGGAAAGTAATTATAAGTATAGTATACCTAAATATTAATATTTAACGAACTGACAATGACTTACTGTTCATCACGTATATTTTGCTACTATTGCTAACAATATGCTGTGACTATTTTGGACTTTAATATGACTGTATGTTAGACTAATTAATAAATGGCGAATTTACCACCTGTTTGAGTACTAACTATTGTACGTGGGATCGAGGTTTTAACCTTCGCAATTGCGGAGATGGACACCTGAACCTCTTACCAAGGGTAATGGTCGTGAACGCGTATTGTATTGACTCTAGAGTTTTTGCATGAAGTAAATTTGTGTTAACTATGTGTGTTATTTAAGCACATGCCTGCCTTGATAGTGAAACAACAATTTGTTTATATCAATCTTATACTACCTACCACTACCATAACACCAGAGTCCCAACCTTACCGACCCAATATTACTTACTAAGTATTACGGTGACCAAAACTAATATGTCATCGGCACAGCTTGCTCCTTCCCAACTCTAATCGAATGCCAAGCTTAGCCAAACAGCCTGCAATATAGAGATAGAAAGATAGCAGATGTTGCGGTGGCTAAATTTCCGACCGTCCGATGTAACTAAAAGCCTTTTACGAAGTTTCGGGTGTTTCGCACTGTTTTATTTGCTGAGACCTGTATGTTGTATATGCTGAAGCTACTGTTTTGTGGAGTTGTAATTGATGAAAATATGGAGACGATTAGGTTTTTTTTTTAATTTTTACTAAGCCATTCACCACTACGGTTATGACGGCTGAAGTACAAACACTGATGCCACGGTGATTGAACTTCTTGTTATTCCACCAACGCCTCCAGCCGCTACAATCGAAGAAAAACGTAATCGAAGCTCCAATTCTTCTCTTTCTTGTTCTTCGGTTCGTTCCAGTTGGGGATCCAAATTATTTAAATGACGATTAGGTTACTATAGTATATTTCGTCCTAATAACAATTTTACCTTGTAGACTAGTAAGACATTTTTTCATTATTTCTCTAACAATTGTTATCTCTATTTTACATGTCTGTGCTTCTAATCATTGGACTAAAGGTAAGAACATGAGAGTACAACCTTTATTTATATATTTTTGTTGATTGATCATTAAGTGTATAAACATTCATGAGTTTCGGAACTATGTGATAAATCATTCTCAGTGTTTCTGCACGATGCAGATAGCAAACCATATTAGTTAGGTATTTTCGGTTTTGAGTAATAATTTAGGACACTTCACTTACCGCACGTTCATTTTAGCTAATAGTATTTAGAAGAAACTGAATAGAAGTAATATTACATTAAAATACCATTATATCAAAAATTATTTCATTGCTTTACACTTCTTATCCAAAAAACACATAAGAATAAAAACTCCTTTTTCAAATTGGAGCCTCTAATTCCACTTCCTCATGAACTAGACCAGTTTGAAAGAACAAGGTTGTAATTAAAGCCTTTTTATTTATTCTGCTCCTTCGGGTTGTATTTCTTTCTGTTAGTACAAGCCAATAAGGCCCAGGTAGCCGACCTACCAATTACGAGGTATTCTATAAAAAAACCTTCAAGACGTTTCGAGTTTGAATGTCGCCCCATACTTAAAAAGCTATTGTGCGTAGTCCTCAGTCATGTGACAGGCTTCTTTTGTGATGACAATTTTTGTTCAGTACGACAGTTTTTTTTCCGATCATTGTTCGCGATAATAAAGTCCCATCTTGCTTTCAGTGCACCTGCGTATTTTTCTTATTTAATTCTGGCTTTGAAACCTATACCATATACCTACTGTTGGTATAATTCATTGTTTGACATATTAATGCGCAGGATAATAAAATTCTACATAGACCGAAATTCTGATTATGACGCTTTAATCTAAATATATTTATGTTTAATTGTCATCATTCGAGCTGTTCATTGATGCTTAATTTGAATGATAAGAACTAATGATAAGAACTATGTGCTGAACCATCTCATAAAAAGTCAGGTCAATACATAAGTAGGTACGACAAAATATGTTTGCTATACATGTATATTAATTAACAAGTTTTATAGTCACCAATGTAAGTACAATGTCATATTATTAAAATTGAATCAATTATTTTATTCAATTAATTCGTTAACCAATCCCAAATATTTTCGTAATCCGTCTTTCTCATTCCAAAATGGACGTGTGGCAAGAGGCATGGATCATTTATAAACGTCGTATTAATACCTCATACACAATGGACGGTTCCTCGCCCAGTTCTCATGCTATAACCCTCTGTAATTAAAAAAAAACTGACGAATAAGACCCGCGATATTTATCGCACACGATTCATACCAATAGTAGGCGGCCCGTGGCTTCCTTTTCACACATCAGCTCACTGGCTTTTATTTATCTCTTTCTAACCCACTAATGTACCACCTATTTTAATTACCCATGTACCGTGTCCATTAGTTATTCTAATTAATTCAACGAGATTATTCATGTGAATAGTGAGAAAGTATTTTATTGTTTATCACAACGGGTATCTGTGAGTGTGATAAGTCTTTAAATTCATTTATTTTATTTTTTGACAAGAGTAATCACTTTATCAGACAGAAATAAATGATTTCAAATCTCGTTGTAAATTCATTGATCTTTTAAAAATAACCGTGTATTACAAATACACGATATAAACATGATACCATATTTTAAACTACTGATTATAAATTTTGGAATAGTCAACAAATGCACTCATACGAAGAATGATTCAGAGCAAATCTACATACATATTTTGTAGCACTACTTGACATATTTGTATAGTACTGAAGAAGTTATTACATTTCTATGTTCTGAATAATTAGCTAACAAGGTTCACGTTTGCCCTACTTAGTTTATTCAACTCTGAATACCAAAGTCTAGGAACTGTTTTGGCAAATTAATTATGTACATAATTATATGTGTAAACAAGCGTGATTTTAGCTGAGTAGGCCAGAACATGCGAAATTGCACTCACCTTCTTTCCTATAAGGTATCATTTCCTTCAGCATCATGGCTCTCGGATGCCCTAAGCAAAACACCTTGCTAATATCATGCAGCTTCATTAATATGCATAACGAAAGGATGGATGCTTCCCTTGTAACTAACTATCGCCAATAGAGAGCGGAGCAGTAATTTCAGCAGCAAACTTTATAATTAATTCAAGAACTGGCATAATGTTGTTATTAGACCCTGTGTGACGCAAATTTAAACCAACTCCTTTCTTATTGATGATAGCCCGTGACCCTTAATATTGTTTGAATAACGTGCTTGGGAAACTTGAAACACGGTGTGTTAGTAAACTTAAATAAGGTTGGGTGTTGGTATTAGAAGTAATTTTGTTGTGGAACATAGTTTGTAAGGGTGACAGGACGTGATGAATCGATTTCAGAGATATTTTGTTTGTTAGGTCTATGACTTATTTTTAAAGGGAAAGCAACAATACGATATAAAAAGATAATAATTTTATTAATATCATTAACTTCTTTATAAAATCTTTTATTGGTTGGTGTCACCATGGCGATGGAATAACAAGGAGTTCAAACGCCGTGGCATCAGTGTTTGTACTTCAGCCGACATTACCTTAGTGGTGAATGGCTTAGTAAAGAATAAAATAAAAAAAACTTTTATTTAAAAAAATAATAGTAATTAATTTTACTACATTTATAACTAAGCAGTACTTTTATAGGTTACATTTAGGTAGAAATAACTCCCAAGGACGGCATAACTTTCCCCATACAAAGTCGCAACACGGCTTCCAATCCTCCAGAGTAATTCACGTGAAGATTTGTTAGTATTCACTTGTTAAGACAGGTGATCTAGTTTAATGGTTTGAGCAGAACCAAACGCTACACGTGTAAAAATCGTGTAAAAAAGATTTAATTTTTGGCTATGCTTATTTCTGCAAATTAATTTTCTTTGACATTTCCTTATAAATGATCATTATAGAAAGAAAAGATATTATTGTCCGCTTAACATGTATAAACATAATAAATAATATAATATAAATAATCAAATAATAAATCTAGAATATATTACATAATAAATGTGACGTTAGGTGTAATGTCAATGAAGCGAAAGTGGTCTGTCAGGATTGGGACAAATGGGGATCCGTGATCTCTGGGGGTGCCTACCCCTCTACAGGGAATCAAGCGTGATGTGTATGTATGTATGTAAAGAATTCCAAAAACCTTAATGCAGTGAAAACGTGCTTCCTCTGTATACGATACAGCTAAGGTGCATCACTATCTCTATCATATATGTATATGAGTATAGATCCTTTTCAGGAAAATTATAGAGCGTTAGTAGGTACTTAACTTCTACTTTTTGTACTTTACAGGACAGCTGGTTGTAGATCGTAACTACGCGTACTACTACGGGTAATGATTATTAGCGCACGTACAACAAATAGACATGTTTCATACATATACATTCACGTCCTTTAATCCCTTTCGGTATGGACTCGGAGTAATAATATCCCATAGGTCACTTTTTATCATGAATATTGGTGTTCTGATGTCATAATACTTAAATGAGTGATGACAGGTTGCTAAGCCATCGCCTAATAGATTTCTTTTCCCCTTAAATCTCTTAGTCGCCTCCTACGACTTTCCGGAAAGAACGGCAGCTAGTTAGTATTCTTTTTGCATCCCACCTAGTACGGAATTGCAAATAGGGATATTTCGACAGGATATAATATAAACAGAAACGATGTTTAACGTTGACGTCACATTTCAATAACATATTCGCACCAAAAGCTGTGTTTGACCCAAAATATCCATGACAACCGTCCAGTTACCCAAAGCAAATTGCCGATTGCTATGCAAAAAGCCGCATAACATATGGCGTCTAACAATCCATAATCATCGGCCGTCCCGCCATTGTGAACCATAAAGATAATTGCCATCTTGTTAAGAATTTTATTGAGCAGGCTGCGAACCAACGAGCTTCGAATTAAAAGAATTGAGGAAGGTTCAGGAGAACCACAAGGTTCCTGGTTGTTAACGATTCCAGTGTTTCTAAGAGATATATGTGGTACTTCCTCCCTGTATTATTAAAGTCGGTTTGGATCTGTTCCGTTGCCTGTTTCATAAGGACAGGGTGAGGTGGATAGGACTTTGATTTTACATATTTTTAGGTTAAATTAAACTAAGATATTTGAACCAAGTCTATGTATGATCTCTGAAGCGATATATAGATTCTTTAAATTTAATTTCGTATGCGCTAAAAGGAAATTAATTTATGATATAAACTATTCGTAATTTTACATAAATGGACCTAATAGGTTCGAGTGAAAGTAAACTACATATAAAATTAAATTAGTAAAGTGTTATTATCGTACACAGATAAAGCATCCATATTTAGCTTTTTTGCAAAAATAAAAACAACAAACCATAAATGCATACTGATACACACAAAATAAATAAAGAATTACATAATTCAATCAATCAATTACCCTATAACAGGCCGCTTCTGAACGCAGTCCACCCTTTCAACAAATACCCATCTTCTTTTTTCTATTCTTAATTTTCCTATTCTAAGTGAATTAACATTACAACCAACAAATACCACAAAGTCTTATCCACACAATAATGTCGGTTGCAACCGTAATTTAATTTTTTAGTTTCGGCTAACGTCGGTTCGTGCGGCGTCGTAGTCGAACCGCTCTGGCTGCGCAATTATGTAATTACGTGTTAGGAGATATGTTTTTATCACGTCCACCCCTGTCTATCTGATGATAATTGGGACCTTGTTTTGGTTATAATTCTGCGTTATTATCATGTGGGAAACGAGGACGAATCTGTCGCCATATGGACCCGAAATGGACATGTGTCTTGTATGATATATAAACGAGGTTATTATAAAATTCCAAAAGCTTTGATTTTATAATAAAATAGTATATATTTGTTCGTAACTTGTTAGCACTTGTTCGTTACAATAATGTAAATATAAATAGTACTGTAAATATAAACAGTGTGCTTAATTAAAATGAAATTGGAGATATTCTTCTCAAGGCGGGTGGATGTAGCGTTAAGAACAGAATAGCATGTATGGAAGGGTTAATGGATGTGAGTGAAGCAAGAGAGATTATTCAGGATTGCTCGAAGTGGTGAAGGATAGTCTCTGCCTATCCCATTAAGGACGTATTTATCCTTAAGTGTTCATACTTAAACTTTACCAATTATTAATGTAAAGGAACTAACTTACTAACTTTTAAATGTATTGCAATATGGTTTAAGTACGCTGTTGATTTTCCTTAATAAATAAATTTAAAATAATGAAAGCAACTTTTACAAGATTCTCGTTGGCAATATATGCAAACGGTTTTCCGATATTCCTCTGAAAGCTTAAACGTCTAATTGAAAACAGATATTGCATTCTCCCCACAGTAAGCTCTGCTTATTTAATGTTTACAATATAATGGAGTATTGAGAATGTATGCATAGTGGAAATAACAAAGGATGGAACAAGTACTCACATTTGCTTATGTATGCAATTATCCGCAATGAGACAAAAAGAAAAATACGTTCACGAGTATTAACCCTTGCGGGGTAGTCAGAGGTTCAGGTTTACATCTCCGCGATTGCAAAGGTAGTAATTCTATGGACACTTCGAACCCACGGGTTGACCAGATAGTCGGTACTCAATATCACAGGTTGTAAGCCATGTCACCGTTTACAAGCACTACCTATTACCTGTTCGACGATTTTTATTTTATAATATAGGTCATTTAGTAGATATTTATAATATCAAGTAATTCCTTGATAATTTAACAGATTAGTTTAATCTTTATGGCATGTTTGAAGTAAAGTTACTCACATATCCGTACCTTTTTATTTGTTTAATATAATTAAGTTCATCGGAAACGAAACTCGGTTAATACCAGTCCTTAATCAGCGGTGCGGGCGAAATTACCAAAATCCACTGTCTGAAGAAAATTGCCCATGATAAAAACAAAAGAGAGGCACGAGGCAAAAAATACTAACAAGTTTCGGATTAACGGAATGCCCTAAGAAGTTTATTACGTACTTCTTGTATTTATAGCGAAAAGGTTGAGGCTTGTGCTGACCTAGGATTCAATGGGTACAGATTGATAGGGTGAAATTATTGTGTCAATTTTCTAAGTCACATAGTTTAAAGTCGACTCAAAATTAATAATTATTAGGTATTAGAATTAAGTAACAAGATAATCTTATTTTATTAACTATGTGAGACCGGGTCGTATCACGATAAATTAATAAAGATATCTGATTACCTTTATATTTTACCCGACGTTTCGACCCAGTTGCATAGGCCATGGTCGCCGGATCATCTTAATCTTGGATTTAATATGATGTATTTCTTATACGATATATTCCTATATTAGTCGTAGTACATTCTAATCATATCCTACTCCATTTAAACAGTCCATATGGTTACAATTTTAATTAAATTTATAATTATGAAATTGTGGCAGTCTGAGACGGTCATATTGTTTTGTTTAATATTTTTATTAAATCGCCGTAGCCCATGATACCATCGGTGCACTTCGCTAATTTCCTCCGAGACACGAACCTGCTTCATAATGCCGCAAAGCATATGGCGTCAACAATGGGGGTCAATAACTCGGCATCCTGTCAGTGGGACGGACCACTTGCTCGGTGACCTAATGGCGTCTTGGTCAACAATGCAAGTCTATAGGGGCCTTATTTTGCTTGTTATATAAGGTAGTATATAACATAGTTTTTATTACTAATCTATTGCAGGCTTTTTAGAGGTATTGTGAAATCGAGCATAGATTGACACATATGTTTCATTATTACACGTGTTATGATTGTACTTTTCACCAAAAGCTTAACACCTAACTTGACGGGTTTTTCTCGTTACTGTTACAGGCGCTGATTAACAAAGAAACAGCTACATAGTGTAAGATAGAGGTTAACAAAAACATAGTTTACTTGTACAATACAACCTTGTCTCATATGTACTGATAAACAAAAATAATTTAGCGGTATAATTTGTAAATGTCATCCATTACATAACCATATATAACCATAACCTTTCCATTGGTACCATGTTACCCGTACCATATCAACTATGAACAACTCATTCTTTTCTATTAGATCATATTCAATCAAATGATCATTTGTTTCCATAAGTTGGTAGCAACCGGACGTGCCCTGGTCAATATATCAAAATAACTTTTTCACTTGTGAAATATTTTATAGATCGATTCCTTATCTTCGAAAGTCGGAGAAGTTTAACTTAGTTTTAATGCAGTTTGGAAAGAGTCGACTTGAATTATGGCCCATAAAGTTTGTGATAACTATGCAATGCTCGTAAATTACGGTTTACAAAACTGAATAATGTTCAGATATGGTATCAATGTTTAGAATAATTTGAGAATGAATATTAATGTGTGTTCAAAAATTAATTTGGAAAGATAAAGTTCTAGGCACATAAATAAAGTAAGCATCGAATAAATGTTAACGTCCACGAACGGAATATTTCAGTTCATTATGAGTCTCTAACAGTGGAATTTGTATTACGATACGAAGCTTAATGAAAAAGTCTCATATACCTACACGATATGAAAAACAAATGCTAGAGAGATATCCACAGGCATAACAATAACGTAAAGGTGTACGACTGACTATTAATATGAATTCCTTTGGACAAATCCGTGTTATTATTTCTGTCTGATCCCAGATCCCCAGATATCAACAAAGCCGGGTTTATTTGCTCTGACCTGCCGTTAGCTTGCAACCGTTGTTTATCTTTAATCACCCTTTACTTTCCCTATTTCACCCCTTCCTGAGTTTCATACCCCAGTTACGCAGATTAGGGTGTCCGAATCGGTGTGTATTTCGGGATAAAAAATAATTTATTCAAATTACTATGAATAGGATTTCGTATGAATTTTACAACTTATATGTTAATCTAAAATTACTGTAGCCTCAGGCTAGAAGCTTTTGTTAATAACGAGTTGGCGGATTAAAATTTTAATTGAGTAGCTTTTGCGTTGATTTATAAAGTACCAAAACAAAGAAATTCAATAAAGGGAATTTGGTGAATTGCGTAATTCCAATAAAACAAGAAGGTAATTCTGATTCAAAATAGCTTTCTGCGAATTAACACAATGGTAAAATTGCCATAAAATCTTTATTCAATAATGCTTAATATTTTGTGTAAAACGACGCACATTGTATCGAACTAACTTCAACAACAATAACTTCCTAAAATTATAATTTAAAGGGGAATTAATTCACATTAAGCTCACAGATTTTGTTATAATAAGCAATCCGTTTTATGGATTTGATAGCCACCCCATCTTTCGGGGAGAGGAAATTATGCGGTATCACGTGGCGTATTCTTAAACCCTAGTCATAAGTCATGATTTCGCCTATCTAGTGTCGGGATCGTTAAATTTAAATACAGTTTAGGTTTTCCTCCGCGGAGATTTTGTCGTTCGTTTAAGGATTATGTTTGGCTGTAATCTGCTCTTCCATTAACTCATTATAAATGAACAGAGATATATTCGATAATATTTTTCTATTATTTGGTAATTAGGCTTCATTATCAAACTATTTTTGTATACATTGATGGTGATGTATACTCTTATAAAAGTATGTTAGCAAACAAATAATTAAAAATGATGAGTCACTCTTTTCGTACCGAACCACATAACTATGTAATACGAGGCGGAGTTTTTAATCCCTATAGCAGCCAGCAATTGCTTTCTAATGAACCGCTGCCTTATTCTCTATTGCCAATTAATCGTTATTCATGGTTCTGCCTTGTATTGCATGCCCTGGGGTCAGAGTTTTGTTGTAATTATCTTGTTATTTACAACACTCACCAATTTCCGTGTTATATTAATTTATATCGGAGCGCCCACTCGATGCGGCATTCATTGGCGCGAGCTTATTTATGACGTTGACTTAAATTAATAACGTATTAATAGGCTGGCTTACTACTAATATAATGCTGGTGGCAATATTCGCTTAATATGATTGCCTTTACTGGAATATGCATGGTTATTCGCAAGGATAATTAGGTCGAGTAAAAATAGAAGCCATTCATTAACTGCATTAAATATTTACTATTCGATATTGCGATTTATTTTGTCGTTTTATGTTGACTCAATTCCTGAAATAAGGGTATTAATAAACTGAATTATAGTCACACATTTACTGTTGCAAAATGTAAGCTGTAAAGTTTGTAACAGATTGAATGGTCGTTGCGTACATATCATAAAACGGACGAAATGGCATTTGATAAAAACGGTAGCGCACTGCATTGACAGATGTTTAAACAAGCCATTTCGCCCAGTTTTTTACGAGTTATTGAACTTCAAACGTGATCCATTAGAGTACGACAAAACCACGAGCCCATAGAGGATTGAGGAGTTCGATTAATGGTGTCATTTGGCCCAATATTAGAATGAATGATGAGGGTCATACGGCGACTGAATTGTGTAGATAAGGCTATTTGAAAGATGTATCTGCCCTGCAGTGTCATCTCGTAATATGAAAATTAATGCAGAGTCACAGCTATATTTGCACTGATTAATAAATGCAGTATTCTATTTAAATAGTTAATTATTTTAATCAGTTTTTATTTAAGACTATTCTGGTTTGAAGATAGAAGCTTGGTTAATCTTTAGCACTTTCAGTGTTGTAGAATAAGTTAATTAGTAAGTATAAAAACTAAATGAAAGTGATGACTTATCCACGTTAACTATGACACTAGGGTCGTTTCAGCTTGGTGTTAAATGCGGCAAAAACATTTGGCGGACGCATAAAATGCTCATATGAAAGCGTTACCGTGTACGTATTATGACTGTTCAATGATACGAATAAATGACTACTTTGGTTTGTATTAAATGTGGCCCAAACTCAGATGCGTGCATAATATAGTAAATTACAAAAGTCAAATTTATACGTATTATATTAGCAAATGGCTAATATGTAGAGAAGCTTTAAGAAATTCGCGATTTATACTAACTCACTACTCACGGGCAGACTGTGCCCGTAACCATGGCTACTGCAACGTAGCCGAAACGTCGGGTTAATAAGGGTAATTTTATTATATAAAAACGTACGCGATAAGTCCCGTTAATTATTAATCATGTAGAGAAGCATCAAAAACTACGGAGTTGCATATCAAAAACACTGAATTGCACACTAAAATAGTACAGTCCTAACCCATCCATCTAACCTCTGATATGAGTTCCTCAGAGACATCTTTATGGTGTACTCTTGAGTTTTTTTGCAAAATAATTGATATCACCTATTTGCCAAAGCTCATTTAAAAAAATATACTACAGAAGAATAAGAAAATACCTCTGTACAAACTACTCTTTCTTTATCCTATTAACATTAAGTGTACAAACAGGTCTTCATTCAATTAAAAATTACCCTTACAAAGTAGATTGTTTGCTTGTTTACATAATCCTACGAAATCTGAAACAATATTTGCTTGAGCCTATCCAAAGCAACAAATAGGAGTAGGACTCTGAATAATATTAAACAAATAGGGTTGTACTAGTTGGTACCCTATTACAACGAGTTTCAACTAAAGTTTGTACCCGCTAGTTCCATTAATCCTAAGCTAGTTACGGCCCTAGCTATTTTTTGATGAGAATTTATGTCAGTGCGGATCAAAAGTTTCCTGCCCTCATGGAAATAATCTGCTTAGTTTAGTTCAGATGATGGGGAGAATAAAAATAGTATTTACATTAGCCGGCTCAGAAAATGAGCAAGGCGTGCTTGTTTTCCTTCAGTTTCTTTTACATACCTACATCGATTTCATTTAGTTATTGTTATAAGTCATGAAAAAGTATCGAAAGTTCGCAAGAATAAATTATTACTTTATATAAAACAATCAAACAAACCCTAATTAAAATGTTCGTATTATGAATGGACCAATCAAAAGACAGCAATATATACTTTTTATGTACATATTGTTAAACCCTAGCAAGAGTCGCAGCCTAAACTAGGATCACAACGTATATTAAGCCTGATATATACTTATCCTGTAGTCTTTAAAAACTGATGAACCTTTATATCATATTATGAAAATATGACATATTTTATACACCGCTACCTTTTCCTCGGCAACTTCGAATATGGCCTATCTGAACTTGTAAATTGCGCTAAATGGGAAATATTATGCTGTTTATGGACAATTTGTTGTCAGTCCTAATAAATATATAGCGAACGCAGTACGTTATCGTTACCGAGTGCAGTGCACGTGGTTAAGGTAATATAAATAAATGAGTGTAGGAAAAGCTTTATACCGCTGTGGAGGATTTCGGTTATTACTCTTTGAGATTTCGTACGTGTGCGCTAAGCTTTACAGTTTGCTCTACCATCTATGATAGTTAGATGCTATATTATGTTGATAGCTTACATAAATTCAAATCTTTCCACAAATATTATATTAAATACGCGTTATGGATAATTTCTAAGAGATACGTTAGAGAAACTGTAGGCTTAAAATGACTCAGTCGCTATTGTAGTTATGGATTGTATTTGTAACAAAGATTTTATTAGGTGGGAATATAAATTATCCTTGTTCTCTGTCTACCCTTCTCACGGGACACGGAAGTAGTCTTTTTTATACAATATAAAGGATGTCAGCGCGTCTTTGCCCTACCAAGAGCTGTCAAGTTTAGAAATATTCGCAAGACTGTATAGTTAAATAAAGTTATTAAAAAATTGTAATATGAAAGGACCTTAAATTCGATATTGCAAGTTTTATTCATTACCACAATATATGTAAGCACTTCCCCACGTATTTACTGGGCTTTATGCGCACCTCTATTTATTTATTAAAGCGGGTCCCGTGCAATTATTAGGGTGCTTTGTATGGGGTGAACGGGATCCTGTTTAGCACGCCAGAAGAACTACTTAGTGCAATATTCGCATGGGTTCTAGCCAGTGTCTTCTTTGATTGAATAGTTTTTAAATATTTTCGAACAATTCATAGATATTGTCATATACATACGAAATGTTATGAAATGCTTTTTATTCAACATAATACAGTATATACACATATTATGTGCAAACAAGTAGAACCTTATTTTTTATCACTATCGACTTTTTATAACACTGTACGTGCTAATTAAACTGCGATATTATTCGAGTACTTTTCATCAATCTTTAAAAAACGTTACAATTCCTACTAAATAGATAATATAAACTTACAATACCAGTTTCATCAATTTAGTTAAGTAAGTAATAGGGATATTAAATGCAAGATTGCATTAAGTGAACTTTCTGCGAAGTCAATGTTTAGCTGTGAACGTTTCGTACACGACGTGTGTCGTTCATTTTTAATTTTGATTTAAATAATATTGCATCGCAAAGCTCCTGGGACATTATAATAAACCTCCTTATTTATAAATTAAGTTTTGCATACGCAGAATAAATAATAAATATTTCTATATCAGTTCATAATAATAGTGTTACTGTATTTATACCATAACAAATTTAAATACATATACAAATACATAATGTTCATTATTCCCTTTTCGGAGGATAGAATAATGCAGACATATAACATCTCCTTGGTCACTTATAAGCGTCATTATTGGGGTTGTGATGTTATATATAGATATTAACCGGTAACAGGTTTCTAGTCCTTCACTCAATTGATTCCAATAATCCTAGTCACTCAGTCACCTTCTACGACTTGCTGGGAAGAACGATCATATAATCGATAGGTTTAGGATCTAATCTTAGAGTTTGTTTTTTAGAATTATTATCAAAAGCACATATAATTCGAAAAATCAGCATTGCGCAGAATAAATAAAATAATATAGAAAATATACTACGACTAATATTATCCCTAGAATGACTTTGCTGATTTCAGTAGCGATTATGAACATAAGCTTGGGAATGTTTACTTTAATATAACGCGATACGTCCTTAATTATACCCAGACCCTCGTCCTTATTACAAATTACAGTCAAACAACGTACTCGTACATTAATTTCTTTAATACCTTTCGCGGAGAGTCTAGATCAATTTTTAGCGTGAATTTTGGGGTTATGATGTGATATGAAACACTGGTGTCACGTTTCTAGGCTATCGCTCTATAGATTCCATTTACCTTTCTTTTGTTTTAGTTCTTTAGTAGGCTACTACAGCACACCAAGACACATGAGAACTAGTTAGCATTATTTTCACGTCCAAAAATATCAAGGTACCTCAAAATAAAGTCAAATTATATTAAGTGACAACCCTGTCTGAAATATCAAGTAAACTCATTAGCTACATCAGCGTTTTGAACATGTCTGGAAAAGTTCTCCGCTGTCACGAAGTTACGAAAATAGGGTGTAACCTCCTTGAGATAACGCGGACGGAATGTATGCAGCTTCACTTCTTGGCCTACTCATAAATCTTCATCAAAACTGTGTCTGCAGATTGCTGTTTTCGTTGTTGTTCAAATAGTGCATTATGTTCTGAATATTTAGTATTTCATAGGAGTAGTAGTATGTATAGTCGTTACCATTTTGGTTTCATTACAATTAGTTTACATTGGATAATAGTATTAAACCTAAAAAAAATAAAAAATATCAAAGGAAAATAAAAAATAAAAAAAGTTTGTTTATGTGTTATCTCTAATGAAAATGACAAATACAGACGGGCGGTTCAATAGATTAAATTCAGGTCAGTACAATTGTCCAGTATCTAAAAATCCCCTCAAGAAATTAAAGCAATAGAAACAGTCTGAGTCGAAAGTACCATAACTCAGGAACACAACTAGTTATGGCACAATAAATTCATTTAGTCTGTTAACTGAAATTTGTGGCTTCTTACTGCGGGCGCCTTAAAGTACCTACACTGAATTAATATCTGACTAAAATTCTAAAAAGTTTATAAATGACAAACCTGCAGCTCAGGACTATAAGAGAAGCAATATTTTATAACAAAATCGGGACTTACCACTTCTAAGTTATAACAAAGTCGGGTAACAAAGATAATACTTGGTTTGGTTTATTAAATAAATATACGCCAGAAGTCTGGTTTTTATTATAAAACATTAGTAAAGTAGTGAGAAGTTCCTGTACCACTACCACAGCTGTAAAGATAAACACGCGAACGACTACCTGATTTAGTACAGGCTAGATAGCGTAGAAGTATTGAATATAACTTTTATAGCCCCTCATTCAATAACGATAAAAAATATTGTACGCAAGGTAAGAAATTTCCCAGAATAAATTTATTACGACCGTTTTCAAAAACTGTTCCGTTTTTCTGGCATTATAATTTAAAATTCAAACTATTCGATTTTCAGATATTACAGTAAGTTAAAAGCATCGAGTATCAGGGTGGCTTGGAATCTAAAGCCTATCATCCTCATCCACTCGTTCATCCTCAGCGTCATCAGCTCAGCTCAGTCAGCTGCAAATTTTAAATGAAGTAAATGACTTTCAATGTATAGCAATGGCATTAGTTTAAGATATTATGAGGCCTACCACCAGTGACTCAACACTAAAGTCTAGAATATTCAATCAAATGTGAAGCTACTAAAAGTTCCTAAGTTCTGTCTGCACCAAATTAGAATTTAGTCGAAATATGCACACTAAATATATTTTTTCAAGTCACCTATTAGGTATGTTATCTGAAGTTAACTTTTTTAGTCTGATATAACTATTTCTATAAATAGTTTATGGGTAATGTTACTGTGTTTTATTACCACAAACTGACCATAAATAGAATAATGGGATTGGTATTTCGAGAACAGTCGGGTCATTATCACTTTTATGTAAACATAGGTTTGTTACACTGTATTGTTCAAACTTGACCAACAATTGATTAATTGTTGAACCGTAACATTTTTAGCATAATATTAAGCTCTTGGTATACATAATGAGAATAATACTTTATTTTTTTAGCAGATTGACAAAAGGAATATATATGAGTGAAGTGGAAGGGCTGTTACGTAGGGCCTGCCTAATAAGACATATAACAGTCAGATAGACGCTATATGGAAAAAAGGTGACGTTTGGAGTACCTATAACCGCCGAGAGTGTATGAGAAGATGTATGAATGTCAATGTGGTCTGTCAGGATCAGGACTACTACCTGCCTACCCCTCTGTAGCGAATCAGGCGTGATGTGTATGTATGTATGTATGTAATTTATTACATATTATGATTTTAGAGTTCCCATCCACAAACCAAATGTTCGATATATAATATTAATTACATAGAAAGAAATCTAAGTTTGGCAGTCAATCTATTCCTTTGAGTATCTAAGACATTCACGATACAACACATGAGTGTATGTGAGTTATGTAAGTCATTCTTTTAGTCATGTATGTATACAGTAAATAAAGATGTTTCTGTCCTTCATTGCTGTCCCAACCACAAATAAAATTATACTATCTATAATTTTACTAAACATAACTAGATCGGTTATATTTTGGTGCTTCAAGTGAGTTCATTTGCATATTCCAATAGTCCCGCACAATAGAAATTCAGTAACAACAATTCATTGTGTGCAATTGTATTCCTTGCTTAAACACTGCAATATCCTATTATGCGATGCGTACTGGAACATCTGGGTGGTTTGTTCAATATATGTATGCAGATAGCTTATGTTGAGGGTTATGTTATAGTACTTATGTTAATTTATAAGGACATCCTTGTGATTCGACAATAATGATAGCGGAGCAGTGCTAATGATTGGCTTTCGATTGTTGTAAAATAAATAATTGAAACTGTGGAAATTAAGTTTCGATGTAATAAAATATGATACAAAAGGAAATGACAATTACAAGATGAATTTTCTATTACCAATGAGACCAAAGGCACGTGTCTCAGGTTCAGATAAATAAGCAACACATTAACTTATTTAATTATTGTTGTCAAATGTGTTGGAAAATTCACAAGTCGCATGCTAACTTCCCATAATCAGCTTGACAGCGCCCTCACATAAAACAAGCGTACATTTTTACGTCTCAAACGCACTTCCCATCCACTTTCCTAATGACATGTAGCAGACATTTTATGGGACCAAACAGTGCCATCTAGCGCTTTCATTGCCCTGTTACGTTTGTGTACGAGCAAGATTTTATCGCAATAATTGTAGTAATGCCCGCTCGTTTACATGAAATAATGCTTAATTTCAATTCCATGTGCAGTGTACATGCTCGTTATGGAGCTATGCCAATAAACTTGGTCGTGGACCGTGGCGGACCGCATTAGATACGAACGGGGGTGCAACAATGACTCCGATACATCGATTATGCTAATTTTATTACAGGAACACAGATATAGACGCACAGCCATGGCAACTTTTTCGTCTAGTCACGCTCCAGTCTAAAACTTTTATTTGTTGTTTACGTGTCTTAAAACTTTTCGTTGGAACGTTGACTTATCATAAAAGTGTCTTTAAGGGAAGACAAACAAAATATTCCTGTTTGTTAAGCACTGAGTTTAATAATTCGTTACAAAAAAGTTAATTACGCTAAAAGATAGTTATTATAAATGAATAGATCAGTTCAGGAATAAACAATAAGCTTGGCAATGCACTAAAATATTTTCTATTCCTCTGTGACATGTCAAACATTTGACCTATCAAAGTTTAATTAAATCGAACAATACAGAATACAAATTCACAAACAAAACCTGACCATGTATCAGTTAGCAAAACATGTTTGTGTTGGAAATTATTTTGATTCATCCTGGCACTTGTATACATAATAATGCGAGGAAGAGCAGCGTATTTCAATGTTTACTTCAGCGCGATTGGAGTTTGTTTATCATATGCAGAAGTGAAGGAAATTCTGTCTCCGCAGGCAATGAGTATGGATAATTCTGTTTGCTAAGCCCCTAAGCGGCTCATGCTTATATTAAATTTCCTCTTACATTAGAAAACTTATTTCATAAACCTTCCTATATTAGTACAAGGTTGTGTAGAGAATTAATCCGGAAGGTACATGACGTTAGAAGCTCTAAAGTCTTCATTATGAGTAATATTCAACGTGTGCATGAAAAGTTTTACTGACACGTTTGGGTTATATTCTATTTAGCTTCCTTAACATTTAAATAGATCATTAGAACAATACCAGAGCTTTAGAAATGGGGAAACCGAAGCCATTCATCAACCGTTGGCCTAAAAATTACTCGCATGCATCAGTTTTAAATAACCTGTTAATAATGATGATAAATTCGTAGACGCGGAGTGAGCAACACAACAATTTTAAGCACATAGTGATATGCGTGGACCGCTCCTTAATCTGTGCACCATTAACAGAAACCATTAATCAAAGTTTTAATAACAATTTAACCCCAACCAGATTAATATATCTTCATTTATTCCTGAACACTGGCAGGCGGGCAGAACTTATCTACTTTTATCATTTAAATTCGAACGAGTACAGTCATACAAAATCGAAACCCGCAACAAATGTCGCTATTATCTTTGCTTTTATCCCTTTGCATTCACAGATTCGTGGACAAAAGCGCGGTTAAGTGTAAGCTTACAAAAATTTGTAGCCGAATATACGAATGTATTCGTTTTGTTATGATTCGCTACTTTTTTGCAATCCTAGTGCTTTCAATTTGATAACATAAGTGTAATTTTAAAATCGTACTTTTGCAACTTGATGTTTTGTGTACATTGTATTATTTGTAGAGTGTAATAAAAATTACTTTATATTTTAACATTTTAATCGAATTAAATATTTTCGTCAATACAATGTAAAATTAATCACAATCATTTCAGTGTTTTTTTCTCCCGATTTAGCAAAAAATCGCAATTATTCTTAAAATGGAATATCCTTGACACCTTAAGTGTGTTTCAATATTTCTTCTTCAGTACAACCGCATAAAAGAAGCTTCCTCTTAAACGTCGTTGTGGTCCAGTAGCGCTGTACATTCATAGGTGGTAACTCAGAATAGACGCTTTGAAACTTTTTATTCAACCTTTTTTATTAATCGCATGCGGGGTTACTAATAAATAATAAGGACGAGTATGCTTATTATATTGTACCAATGTTGGTGTCAACTTTAAACGTAGGGTTGATCAATTCAATTCAACCGTGCATTTACGACGCACGTTGCGCTATATTCGGGGTGTGCCATAATTTATTACACTATAATATTTAGCTTCACTCTACCATTTATAGAATATTATTTTTTATGGACTTTCATAAACGACTAAAGCGGTGATTACGATATTTTATTGAAAAGAAATCATGGGGGTTACTTTGTTTGTTATTCTCACGGAATAAATTCATTAGACCAATGGTTTCTGTAATTAATGATTGCTTTCAACATTTGTACATTAAGTAGTAATCCATTTTGCACCAGATTCATAGAAATAGATAAATTACATATGTTTTGCGTCTCTATATAAGAATTGTATTTCTTAATTACACATACACACTTGGGACCATGCCTAGTCTTACATACTCGTGTATCCTTTATCAAAATGATCATTCAACATTTATTTTTAAAGTTTTTGTTGTATAAATGTTTTTAAATTTCATTAGCTCCTACAGTATTGTCAAGAATTCCTAAGCCAGCCGCTAAACAATAGAAATAAACAAGCTAACTCCAGCGTTCTCATTCTGTGACAGAAAATTGCCCCGACAATACACCTCCCGGGCCGCTCCCAACTAAATTACTAGTGTAAAATTAGCAATAGACTTCCACTGAATGAGAAATCGCTAGTTAATCGATGCAATCGAAATGTTGCGATTAGGTGCCCATTCAATACGGTGTTTTGTCCAAGTTTCTATGAGTTTTCTTACAAGCGACTTTCGACTCAAAATGCCTCCCCTTAATGGCCGATTTCGGTTGCAAATTAACGTGTTAATTATGGTTATGAAGGACGCTTAGGGTTCCAATATCTCCGGGGGTTAAACCCTGAAATTATCGGTTTTGCCCGAAGCGACTGTTTCTATGGATGCCATTGTTACGTGAATTACTAAACTAAACTGTTACGAACGTATGTGCATTTGTTGCTGTTATAATTATTATGTTGCTGCTTCTATATTTGCAGATTAATTATGTATTCCGAGCTTACGGGACTTGAATACATAAATTCAGCTGTCGACCCTCGCAAGTGCCTTTAATGCCGTAAAAATCCACCTTAACACATGCTCATTTTATACATGCATACTTTCATACAACGTAAAAACTCATTATATACCATATTACATACAAATCTCACATTGATGAAATAACTGATTGAAATTGTCAGGTATATTTGTCAAGAGTTACTAATCCTCCACTTTATCTACTAACAAACTAACTCAATTACATTGTACTACATTTCAAGCAGAAAGATAACTACTTTCTTCTAAATCCAGATCATCACAGTAGCACAACCAAGTCATATGCGTGTTAGCAGTCTAGTTACTTAAGCAAATCTATAATTACGTCTCCCGCTACTTTTGTACTAAGCAAAGCGCAGACGAACAGGAATAGCGGAATATCTATTGTGAGAATTAACAATTAGCCGGTTAAACAAACGTTTCCATCGACTCGGCTTTATTATTATCTCGTAAGCAATCTTGTTAATGATGGATCAATATGGATGAGTGTTTGCCAAGAAATCGTTATTACCGATCATGTAACTGTACTTAATGTGGGAAATGGTGGAAACGGTACTTTGCGTGTTCAGCGTGGCCTTGGAAGACCTTGGGATAATTGCGTTTATGAAATATTTGTAAAGAGTTTTAACTCTTAAACAGTATGATCCTGGTGTAAGCAGAATTTTGATTTATGACTATCTACTAACCTCTTTTACTCACGTCCTTTTATCGTTTAATTTATGTGTAGTAACTAGTAGGGATATACTCGTATATGTTATATGTATGTTCTTATTAATTTTACTTTACCAAGTCTTATTCAACGTTAATGATCTATAAATTACACTTCATTTTTTGTTAATTAAATTCAAACGACTATCACCATATCTTCCCCAAAATGAAATGAATATAATACTATCAGTATTTTTGTTAACGTATATAACTGTTCTGTACGTATAAAACTGTTCTTATGGAATAGCTCGTCATTTTTCTCATAATCCCCACATCGGATCGCTCGCGTTGTGAGTTAGTTCCTTTGTTCTATCCCTCTACTGGTGCATGTGGACTCCCCACACGATTCATTTAATAAACACGTTTCCGTATTATGACGCTCTGTCACTTCCGTCTCTGAATGGCTAGAGATTGAAATGTATTCTAATAGAAGTTCTATTTCACTATGTATATTGGCTATAAATATATGATTTAGTAATAAATAAATATAATGTTGTTTATTAGTAATCATTGCTATGTATAGTAGAGAGAGATGTTTATTCATATAAATGTAAGGAACACCAGAGAATTTGGAAACTAATTATCTTTTAAAATATAACGTTGGAGAGGTCATAGAAAATTATTAGGACTGAAATGATTCTTAAGGCTTCTGATTATCCTACAAGCAATTTTTCTACTTAGATATGCCAAAACATATCTACATTTTCAGCTCGTATATATGTATATGCTACGTAGGTATTATGACTCCGAATATGAATATTAAGAAGCTAGCGATAATCTACAACAAAACAAGTGATCGCCAATACAACTAATCGAAAGTGTACATTTTTTCCAAGGTCCTTAAGTGCAGTCACCATGTCAGTATGTCGAACATGCGTCCTTCACACTAAACATTGAAATTTATTAGACCTTTAATCTATAAGGAGCTCGTTATGTACATTGTGGCCAAGGAATGTGGTCAGATTTATCAATAACAATAAATTTTATTTCCCAGTCTATCCCGTCACGGTTGAGTGAACCTAAATTATCTTCCCGATATCAACACAGTATCTGCGTCATACCATTGTCCAATGATGTGTGACGCAATAATTCCGATGTTAACCCCACAATCCGCACGCATAAGGGAAAGTTCACAATGCGATTACCTATTAAATGCTCGAAACGGTTGTAATTTGGATTTCGGGAATTGTTTAAAGCTAGCGTTCCCACTATAAAGTTTGCTTTTGATTGCTTAGTGTCTGTTTCGAAGCCAGTTTACTCCCTCATTATGGGCAGGGTTGTTTGAGCTTCGCGTGATATATGGCTATTTTATTGTTATTTGTTTTCGATAAAAGTTGTAAGTGAATTGATAGTTGCTTGGTAAATAATAGTATATTTTATTCAAACATATTCAATGAAACGCTTGTTATTTGGTACAATAACAACATTAAGAGCCTTTTACAATACATAGTAAAATATTTTAAAGTATATGAAAAAAGTAATAAAACCTTAAATCGATTATCATCAATCGCATATAATATCGATACGACTTCGATATTTAAACAACCCATCAACAATCAATATCTCGACAACTCGTTACGGCTTATCCCGACTTAAGCTTCCGTTTACGATTTTAATTCCTTATTATCAATTAATAAATTTCGAATACATTACCGTCAACGATGTGGAGATATGATAGAGACGGCACAGGAAGGTCATAAAGGAACGGGTTTTATTACTCGTTTTAGTTTTGATGTTTACCACGGAAATATAAAGACGCGTTGGCCATCGCATGCTAATTGAAACGGGCAAGACCACCTAAGCAGCGCTACTGTCACAGTGGTGCGAACGCCTCTGGTTTTTGATCAAAGAATCGATATTCAAATAATTTAGGAGGATACGATTTAGTGCATCTGTTGATTAACGAGTAATCGATACTTCTACTATCGATGCGTATTAATGTTTAATTAGTTTGTCTGGTACCAATTACTCTGTAATCAAAACAAATGGTCTTGTAAATGTTTGCGTGTTAAGTTAATATGTTAGTACGTAAAAATATTATTATGTTCTTTTGAACTTGATACGACTAGATGCCTTTATTTATTTATTTACTCTTCGAAAAGGCTTCTGGTTGAATTATTTCAATTTAACCTAGCAATGTGGAAAAGTTTTAAATGGTTTTCTTGTCACATTTAAAGATAACAGGAGCGTATCTAAATTTTTATCTACACTATAAATAGAAAATCTGGGGAAAATATAATTATCTGAAACTCCATCGCATAACCTAGCTCATAGTAATCACTCAATCTATAACTTCCCCAAAAGAATTAACGGTCGTAATACCACGACTCCTTACTACACACTGAATATAACTGTAAGCTTACTTGTCTAAAAAGGATTACCATCTTGATAGTTATGTACCAAAAGCCAAAACTATGTTTATTTTATATATCCATTCTGTGGATCTATTCACATTTCACTAGTAATGGTAGATTATCGTTTATTGATTCCCATTAGTAGGTATTGTTAGGCTAATTAAAGCGTCTTTGGCGTGGTCAGGCCCGTTCAATGGCTTAGCAAATATCCAAAGAATGAAACGAGTTAGGGAACGTCAATATTAGTCATCCTAATGTATACAACCAGGGACTACCAGACAAGCCTTTTGTTTACTCATTATATTATCGTTGCATTCCTTATAAAGCTGTTGAATAGATTTTAGAATGTATATATGGTAAGTTATAGTATTAATGTTAGAAAATTATCTTTCACTTGTTATGGTTATCAAAAGTGTTCTTTTAGCATTAAGCCTAATCCAAAATGGAACGTACTTGAGATCGCTTATTTGTCTTTTTAATCCTTACATTAACAGATTTACGTAAAACAGAGTTTGAGATTAAAAGAGGTGAGAATTTGGTTACACTTATGAATTTACCATATAGACCCAAAACATTACAATATGGTTTGGATATTTAAGTTAAATCAATAGTAGTACGATAATTTTTAATATCCCTTACACAATTACTCTTTCTGCTTTCAATACGCTAGTTGGTTTTAGATGAACAAATACTTATAAACGTTCCTCAACCTACTAACCTATATCTCACAACCGTGAAGCTGAATATGTGTAAAAATCATTTCCAACTTATATAAAACCAAAGGGCGGAAAATTCTGATATTTCCAGCCCCGTCGGTCCGTCTAAAGTGGTTGGATTAATTCACTGAGCACTTACTTAAAATTGGATTTCCTTTGCCTCTTTATTCTTTCCGATTCTGAACGCCTAGTGCCCTGTCGCTTAACTTGAAATTCTCTAATATTTCAAACGTTATTTAAGTATTGGTGCGCGCAATGACTTTCAAGCTTCTTTATGTTACGTATTTCTTAGAAAATCTGTATTTAATTTAGAAGATATTAGGTCCGGATGCTTATCGTTAAGCAACAAATTTTAGGAAAATATAATATATTGATTTTTTATCATGTTGTTTGAGCAACATCTGAGTTGTCTGTAATCAGATTTTTTATCGACAACGGTTTTTTTTTCTTGAAGAATTAAAATTTTGAGGTATACATCGCACTAATTTTATGTAATTATTAAGGTATAAAAATAAAAATCAACATTATAGAGATTAAGATTCAATAATTATTTGAAAGAGATCTCTAAAAATATTTAATTTAAGAATTATTTTTGACCCTTTGCAGCTCTTTAATTTCCATTAAGCATAGAAGTATCATACGTTTTGAATTCACCAATCTAAAATATTGGCATACGTTATTAGTAAGTTACCATTATTAGTGGATTAGTGTAGTAAAATTGTTATAAAATTGTTTTCTTCCAATAACAAATATCCAGTAGCGAGGAAGTAACGGTATATTAATAAGTTCCAAAGTTACCATATTGGAATGCATCTTATGTTCAAGTACTGTACTGTTTTAGCAGCATGAAACAACAGTTTCCCAATAAGTATGTAAGCAATACCACGTTTCAACTCTCATGGCATTTGGTATAAGAGGTTTCAAAAGAATACACACACTTGATAACAGTGTCATTTGTGTCAATAAAGGGCTCTAACATTGCAACATTAAGGAGAGAATTTTCCATAGTCTGTTATGAAACGTATATATTCAATAAATATATTAAACGTTTAAACACAGTAAAGTGAATAGAATTTCCAGAAAGTACCATTTATAAAGAAACCCTAATTTTTAGAGGGAACTCACGATTAAATGTCCCAAGGATAACTCAAATGCTTCTTAAGAACCTATCGTCACATTTGCCTGTTCTTAAAGTACGAATCAGTGCTCTGTAGTCTTAAAACAACAATGAATAAGGGCTATTCCCTTACCTATCTTTAAGAAATATTGTATTAAAAGCTGTTTATATTCTTTTACCTAAGGTACTGCGTATATTCATTTCTTTGTCATAATTGTGCGTCAGTTCACAGTAGTTTCTAGAGATGCATCGCGAGATTTTTGACCCCAGCACGGGTCTTAAAACAACTGATAGAAAGATAAACACAACACCTATGTTTGTTCAAGTGACCGTTTAGAAACGCCTCCCACGTACTTTCGTCTATTGTTAGCCTACACATAAGCAAACAATGATTTGTAAGAGAAACTCTTTCTAGGTTCCCAGTTATGCAATTAATTAGGATACTGTCTTGGTCTCCTATGCATCCTTCTTTTAATGACGTGTTATTTGAATTGTCGCTCATAAGCAATATAAGTCTAAACTTTGCACGGAACTAAACAATAATAGCCACAATAATGTAACTATTTGTTTTTATAGAGAAACAAAACACGCTATATATACTCGTATGTAGTTATATTTATCAGCATAATATAATTATTAATAGAAATTTTGACTTTCAATAAGTGATTTTATGATCCTTATATTGAAAAAAAAGATTTTCATTTTCAATAACTACGTACACAGATTTTTACCATCTTATCGTATAGTTAATTAGTAAGATTAGCACCAATCTCCTCTCTTATTTAGCCGACCAAAAGTACACATCTTGGTGATTACCCGCGAAACAATCAAGTATTCATTATCGTTTCCATTGTAGACTCAACAAAACTCCACTAAGTCAGCTTAGCGAAGTTTCCAAACTTTTGGGAAGGAAAATAAATTAATTATCTTAAGCTACATGGTCGAATTCCTCATTGACTGCGGTACATAATCCTTCTTAGGGTTAGAGCTCTTAACAAAAGAGGTATTACGGCTTTCTAGGATTCACAGATTTTCGGTACAAGCGCAATAAAATGAGTAGTTATTTATAATTATACTTAAATAAATAGATATAATAAAACACATGCACCTACCATGTATTTTGTGACTAAATATAAAAAGTACTTTCATAGATTGTAGTTAATGAAGGCTTACATTGATCATTAACCTGGGATATATGTATTATTTTATCTAAAAATACTTTTTATTACGTCCACGTAATTCTCTGTGTTTTAGAGCACACTAGAACCAATCTATGCAACTGACAACCCGAAAAAGTATAGAAAACCTTCTTTGTATTCAGAAGTAGCAGCAAATCTTATGCACGGAATGTAAACTACGAGTACGAGTAACTATGTCCGTACTGTAAATTAGATCATTTCCAGCCAGAGAACCGTCGGCGTTGTTACAAGTACATGACATTATTGTTGCTATGCCATAACAGCCTTTTGTTTTGTCCACAAAGCATGTTGGGCTGTAGCTTGTCGAAATGTAAATTCTGCTCTTGATTACCATTTAAAGTTAGTGCCGTTATGGCGAAAGCCCTTTAGGTTGACATCACCGAACTAATTGGACGCCGGACAATGTTCACTGAGGCTGTCGAATTGTTACGCAATCATTGGGTTAGGAACGCAAACACTAAATCGACAAAGGCTCGCCGAATTCTACTTGACTGATATTATATCAATCTTAATCATAACACAACATTTTTTTTTAATTTTTTTATTGAAAAAAAAAGACGTTATGAGTACCTATAACCGCCGAGTGTGTATGAGAAGATTTATTTATTTATTTACATTTTTCACAATAACACCATTACAGGATTCCCAATACGGTATCATTGACAATACAATATACATACAATAAACAATTTACTAAAAAATATTTACACTATATAATAACAAAAAAAAAACATTGATCACTAAACCTAGACAACAATAATTATTTAGAGCATCAGCAGAGGCAATCAAAGCTCATATCATATGTAACGCATGGCAACCCCCCTGAACTCAGTCTAAAATGTATGAGTGTCAATGAAGCGAAAGTGGTCTGTCAGGATCGGAACAAATGGGGATCTCTGCCTACCCCTCTACAGAGAATCAGGCGTGATGTGTATGTATATAATATGTATGTAACAAAATTTTAATATGAAAGTATTTTTATAACCCTAAATACAATCAAGGAAAAACGTGAGCTCCTATTTAAGTAAAATAAAAATGATTTATGTAATTTCTTTAATATTCTATCTTTCTATACTCTGTGAATGTCACGATGTCGCCATAAAGTCCTGTGACAAGGATAATTACCAACGTGACACAATTGGTATGCACCTCATACGAATACGGATCACGACTGTTAGCCCTTTGTCGTCAAAGTTCTGACCTATCACCAACGACGATAGTGATAGGTCAAACAAGCAATAAGTCACAATGAAGGTCCATGCTAATAATATTTCATATCCTTTATTTAAACATATTGTCCGACACACAATGTTTTACTCACATACTCAACATTATTAACTTCAGTAATCAACCAGTACGTTGCTATAAAACATGTAACAAGCCAAACGTGACGTATGGCATTTACCCTTTAAGTAAAGAGATAATATACAAATACAAAATGTCTAATTGTTTTTTTTTTATTTGTTTCAGTGCTTCAATGGAGTGTACTGCGTTGAGGTGGCTGCCACCAAAGAGGATTGAGTTCGCCTCCTTGCACGGACGACGAACGAGCTCGGTCTCTACTATGTATGAAAGTGATTAAAGTATAAATTATTATATAAGTAAAAAAATCAAAAAAATATGTATGAAAAACTATTGTATATACAATTACTAGTGTACGATGACATTGTAAGAAAACATGCTTTTTAATGTTTTGTTCAGTGTTTCTGATGTTGAAAAGTTAAGGTATATTAGATCACATGTCGACAGATATAAAGTTTTTTTTTTATTAAATATTACAATCATTACCACATTCGAATTTCAGTCTATCGTATTAAAAAATTATATTTGCATGTCTGTAAAGTGTTAAATAATACGAGTATAGTTATGAAATAAAGTAATTACTTTTATTTTTTTAAGATATAGGTAAATAAATAAAAAAGCTATTGAAATTAGATAGATAACACCTACATATTAATCACTTCTCATTTACTTCTAATTATAACTGCAAAAAGTGTATTCAACTGCTTTTTTTGTTTCACTCGTCATATTTCATTCATACTTCGCAAATCTTAATAAGGTGACGTAATTAAAATTCTACGTATGTATAATAAGATATGTTTTGTAATTTATAATATTCTAAATTTGAACACGACACCAAACTAAAATTTAATAGATGTATCGATAGTTAGGAAGATTTATATAAGGAAATTACACGATCATGTTTAACAGTGGGGGTTCCGTGGTGACATTTATCATAATTTCACCTTATATGATAGTTTAAAACATTCGTATCTCACGCTTCATCTTGTACTCGACTTAACGTATTTAAATATATAACCATTGTAGAGAATTTTAAATTTTCTCAACAACTATATTCAAGTCTTCATGTTAACTATTTATTTATTCATATCATGAAATTTGTTGTTCATATACACTAATTTGTATCATACTAGTAATTATTGATGCTTTGTATTTGTTATTTCTTATTATCTATCCTCAAAACTTGTCTAAAGATCTATGTTATTTCTTCACACCAACTATTGTTATCTGAATTTAATATATTGTGTAACTAGCTTCCTAAGAAACTTGAAAATATAAATACAGTTTGCATTAAGATCGTTTTATTTTGATATTATTCAATGTCTATAACATGTCAGAATAAACAATCTTTTATATTCATTTACAGCCTTTAGATAAGTAATATACACATCCATTCACGTCTTTTAGTCCCTTTCGGGGAAGGCAGAACCTTGGACACCTGATATCTCCCAGGACACAGCATAATTATTGGGGTTGTGATGTGAAATGGAACATTAGTGACAAGATTCTAGCTCATCGCCTTATAGATTCCGTTTAACCTTAGTCGCCTCCTATGACATACCTGTATAGAGATTCAATTAGAAAAGTCTTTTTTTGTGTCACTGATGTTGTTATTATAGCCGGTATCTTAAACATCATACACTGTTATCGTTATAACAGTGTATTTACTCACCCGTACCTGCTTGTTTTCAATCCGTATATTTTTATAGTAAAGTAATGAAAATCATTCATTAATTTAGAAGCTATATATACGTACATGCCCTCTTAATAAGACATCTAATCTCACCTCAAGGTGCGACATTCTATTAACTTTTGGCCCTTGTTATCTAATTACTACCCTACATCACGCAATCCTTGTTAATCTTTCTTTTGAACTCGATTCGGACGGATTTTTCCAACTGACAACGCCATACAACTCGGAACTTTGGAACGAATCGATCTACGTGTCTCGTATTACAGAAGCCGGGATTCTTTTATTGGATGGAGTTATACTGTACGTAGACAGGCTGGTGATTCTACACAACACATACCTCGATTTGAGTATGGATACAACAGATATTAGAGAAGAATATTTTATATAACCTTAAACTTTATTATCCTCATTAAGATTCTGTCATACTGAAATAAAGTTTAAAGGTTGGTACTTTGGTTGGTAAGTGGTTGGAAGGTTGGTTCATTCATGAGTATAAAGGCTATATATATATGAATTAGCATTGTGATGGTATTTAGCCACTTGAAACCTGTTTGACCTGATAATGAGTATCCAACGTGTCATGGGTAATTAGCCATTTCGCTCAGACTCTGCATATTAGCTATTTTGATAAATAGTTAGGTGTCCACACGATACTTTTCCTCACCTGTATAGACCACTCACAACTGTTTTAATCTGGTTCACGTAAAATAAGGATTTATATACCAATGAACCTTGCTTTCTTTTTTAACAATTCAGAATGTATGTCTAGTTATTAACTCTACTTTGAATTTGTGTACGTCCATCAAATAAATACCAAACAGAATAAACAACAAAAGGCTGACACTCCTTCAGCATAACTCGTATCAGTCGTAAGCGTCACGGTCACGGAGCGTATTGAAAAGTTCCACCTGAGTATATTTGAGTTGTTCGATCACAAGCTCTTAGGAAGTCCTCTTAAACAAACTTATTATCAGGGACCATTGTGTACTCAGGTTAAGATAATTTCTCTTTGTTTAACAGGTAAGAGGTTAGTACTGAAGGTTAGTAACTTTTAAAGGTGGACTTTCATACTAAAAATTTACGTCAAATGTCATGAAAAGGGTATACAACTAATTTTTTCCGTCATGGTATAGAGAGTTGATCAATTATTTTTTATTCTTTTCCTATTTTATTTTACATTTCAGAGCAGCTAGGATATTTAACATATTTTAGAAAAACAATAGCGTAGTCCCTATATTTACGTTTGTTACATGCTATAAATATTTACACATACGCAATTATAAAATACTCTACGTTAACACAATTTCTTGTAACTAAGGTATTTAGAAAGAATAGAAAGAAGTATACCATTAGAAAGAATATTTAAACATTGTTTATTTCTAACAAACCTAACTCTCGGTCTGTAGTAGCGTAATAGAGGCTGTGGTTCTACCAATTGCATTAATCTGCGACTATCCTTGGGATACCGGATTCGATTCACCGCGTTTCCTTAATAAGTTCTTTTGTGCAACTCGAACTAAAAGATCAGGTAGCAATTGGATTTGGTGATCAATTCGTTAAGGATACCATTCGGATTACTTAAAAACGAATGTTGTTTGGAATGACACAAAAACAAATGTAATTTAGGTGAATTTGTTACACACGCCGCGGGTATAATAATAATAATAATAATAATATTCGGACATTATTACACCAATTGAACTAGCCCCTGGGTAAGTACATTTAAGACTTGTGTTAAGGGTACTAGTCAACGTATATTTAAGAAATGTATACATATTATACATAGATAAATACATATATAGCATATATAATCAACAACCAGACTGGAAAGCAGTAGAAAAGCGTTGTTCTCAACTCTGCCACCACCGGGAATCGAACCCGGGACCCCACGATTAGCGTTCAGGTGTCTAACCGATCGCGCCACGGAGGTCGTCAAAACGGGTATAGATGAAGCGATGTTGAACATGTGCAAAAAGTAAATGAATTTTGTCGTCTATAATTAGTCGCGTCTAGTAGTGACAAATTCATATGCTCTTAACGAAAGGAATAATCACGTGATGGGCATTAATTTAATGTATGATTGAAATTAATACTTATACTATTTATGTTATATATTCAAAGTCAAATGTTTTTATTTAACATAAGTACAAGTATAGTACATTCATAGAAAATCAAAACATTTGACTGACACTGGTTGTCTCTTAGCATTGAAATTCTATCATACATTTATTTTTATGGTTATTAACACCGATGCTATAGTGCATTTAAATAAATATTCATTTCGTATGGCAACATTATTTGAGAGAAGAAAAATATAAGAAATATATAAAAAACTGTCATAGCATCATTTCGACGTAAGATTTCAGTAACAAAAGGAACAATACAAGCGTAATATTATTTAACATCTGGTAAGACTAAACTACTGTATGTACAATTAACGGATTCCGGCCTTACCGCTTCGTCATCCATGCATCTGTTTTAAAAAAGTCCTAATCATCATTTCCTTTGCCAGCGCTGTCTTAGAAGATGAAATATCAGAGATAAAATACTAATTAAAGGATAGGAGGTAAGCACTAAATTTACTCTTCAGTTTCCGGTAAGTTATGTTGTTGAACAAAATAAGGTATAATAATAGCCCCTTGCTAAGTACATTTAAGACTTGTATTAACTGTACTAATCAAGGTATGTTTAAGAAACATACTTAATATAATAGATAAAAAACTACATATATAATCAACGACCAGACTGCGATGCAGAAGAATAGTGTAGTTTTTAACTGTGCCTCCAATGGAAATTGAATTCGGGACCTCTGTTTGCGCCACGGAAAGCGTCCATTTAATAGTTCTAGTGTACTTGTTTGTTTTCGCCTCAAATATAACAGATTTTTTGAAAAAAAATACATGAACTCACATTTTTTGTCAAACTTCTGATAATTATTTCTATTTAATGTCATTAGTTCGTAAGGTACCATAATTTCTGATTTTATTCGACTTCAACCAAAAACCAAGTAATAGGTGCTATCAACGAACTAAACGTTCTCTATCGTAGCTTTATAATCAATAAAAAGAAACGTGATCCTCACTCATGTACTGTGGGAACTGAGAGTGATGCAACAAAACATTTTCTGCGACTGTTTTTCAATCTTAACACTCGATCGTCTCACGATGCTTTCACAGATAACTAACCTTTCACTTTTCACCGACACTCTTAGTTCCTAGATTAGAGTGTCAATGATCCAACTACTAAGAGATCTAAACGTACGGGTATCTGGCTAAGATTATCCGAGGCAATAAATGAAAATCGGAGTTGGATATGACTTACAAAACATACATACATTAATTGACCCGTCTATTTCCCGATCATTTGTTTTAAAATAGTGGATCTGCTTTTGATGAAGTAAATCTATCACATCATTCATTTCAATGATAATCAAGTGTTCTGTCGGTTTTACTCTTTGAAAATGAAGTTTCAATGTATGTTCAACCAAACTACAAACAACTACAACAATGTAAATTATTTATTGATAAACTGTTTATGGAGTTAGTTTGATTTATCCTGTGATCGAGTAACTAGTAACTATTTTACAAAGAGGTATAAAAACCATCAAGATACATTTACCTCCTACCGAATCAGGTTAATTGCTGATTGGCATCCTAACAACTGAAATGAAGCACTATGTCCCATTGGGATTACTCGCTTGTTATGCGTAATGAATCCTTCACACTTCTGCCTAATTAACCCTTAGCTCTCATTCATTAAGCGCTACTTCCGTTACAAATCACTCGCAACGCCAACACGGCTACATAATAAAGACATAAGTAACTAACGTCGACGGGTTAAGAAATGAATCTAATTTCAAGTAGGTTTCGTATGTTAATGAAGACTTCCAGGATGCGATTTGCAAGGGAAATTCGTATTAAAAATGTATCTCTTGTTCACAGGAATTAGTGAAAAGTCTTTTTGTTTTAATTTTTCCATTAAAATATAAGACGTTGTTTTTAAAAGACGTTGTTTTCATACGTTGATAAATTT